>JANIJG010016593.1:59033-81519 GCA_024611175.1 Megaceryle torquata | reverse complement strand
ATCCCAGGGCACCACTGACAAGAGCCTGGCCCCTTCTGCTTGCCCCCCACCCTGCAGAGATTTGGAACCATTCCTAAAATCCCCTCTCAGGCTTCTCTTCTCCAGGCTGAACAGCTCCAGGGGTCTCTTTATAAGATCTGCTTTATATAAGAGAGGCCCTCTCGTGCTCCTCTGCCTGAGGTAATCCTGATGGCTTTGATCCTTCCTGAGGAGCACTGTGACTGCTGGGAGGGAGGGTTAGCTGGTCTCACCGGGGCTGCTCCCTCCTGCAGTGTAATTTGGAACAAGCACAGAAGGGGAGTGACTTTGGTCACTCACATCCAGAATAGCAGACTGGTTAAGGGTTCAAATAAAAACCTGGTGGGACCAGCATTTCCTCATCATCTACCCCAGCCTTCTCCCCCCTGTGCAGTACTTATCCATTACCAAAAGGAAGGAATGTAGGCAGTGAACCTGTTCAATCCCTTTCAAACCTTTTAATTCCTGTCTTGCGCGAGCTTTGCTGTACTCCTGGCAGTACTGAAGTGCAAACCTTCTTCAGTCTTCCCCTGGTGTGCTGCTGGCCGGTGTCAGGTGTGCACTCCTCGCATCACATCTGGGGCTTTGGCACATAATTCACAAGCCTAGCCATCGGGTAGCCCCTCAGCCCTGCTACACCGAGATTCAGAGCACGCTCGTATCACAGTGAGTCTCACTCCAACAAAGCTCCAGTATTATTATAAAACCACCAAGAATAAGATTTAGGAGAATGCAGCTGCTGTTCACATGAGCAATCCCAGTGGTTTCCCACAAACTGTTCCATATATTTCAATGGGAACAGGGGGATCTTTTTGAGCGTTGAAAGATTGGTACTTCATTTAAAACACAGTAGGAACAATACTTTTAGTACTTAGGTCTTTGTAATTTAACAAAGAAAGGAAACACTTGGCGAGGTTTTGAGTGTTTCCTGTGATTTTTTTGGAGCTTAGCGGTTCTTATTGTCTTCCAGGGCCTGGAGCTAAGCATTCTTACAAATAAAACATTTATGGTAAGCAACTATTAAATTCTACTAACCAAAGGGAGCAAGTTATTTCTACCTACTTTAACTTAGCATCAGGAATCTCAGACACATTAATAAGGCATGAAGTCATTGTAGATCAATGAAAAATCTGCTTTGAAAAAGGTTGGGGTAACACTCAGTGATAAAGCAGGATGAGTTCTCTATAAATGTGGAAATGTGTCCCTAGCTCTTTACCTGCAATTGCTCTTTTTTCTGAACTTTCCTGTTTTGCAAATACTAGAAATGATGGGTTTGTATTCACACCCACTGGGGCAACAGCAAACAGATGATGAAAATCTATCTTCTGTTACTGCTCGATGCTGCAAGATCATTTCTGTTACTTGACTGAACTCCAGGCTCAGTGTGCACCTGCTTTGTAACTCACTCCTGTTGCTGCTTCTCTGCATTGGTCGTTTCCCAGACCCTCCTGTCCATCCTTGCTCAGGAAATCATTGTCACTGTTCATTTAAAGGAAGCATATCAAGCAGCTAAAACAGCACCCCCCCCCCCCCCCAAAGTAAACTGTGTGCTCTTATTTTATTCCTTAGACTAGTGTTACCTAACCCCTCAGACCCACCAGCACCAACACTGGGTGAGCAAAGCCAAACTGGCGATGTACTCCTTGCCTGGATCAAAGGAATGACTTCCCATGGCTACAAGCAATACGGGAAGATGAGTGGGGAAGGTGGCACTCCAGAAGGGAAAGCCACCCTCCAGCAAGCCCTGGACAGGCTTGTGAAGAAAGGCTGAGAAAACTGGCTTTGTTCAGCCCTGAGAAGAGAAGGCTTAGGGGAGACCTTATTACCATGTACCAGTATAGAAAGGGTGGCTGCCAAGAAGATGGAGAGTCCCTTTTTACAAGGAGTCACATGGAAAAGCCAAGGGGTCATGAGTAGAAGTTACTCCTGGGGAAGATTCTGATTGGACTCCAAAGTCCAACTGATTAATGCGGTTTCAATGCCAGCTCAGTTTATAGCCACATCAGTACTCAAACCCTTTCATCAGAAAGCTCAGAGAACTTCATTACCATCAAACAGACAACAGCAACACACCTTCTTCAAGGGAGTTATTAAATCTACGACGCACTCGGGAGCACAGACAAGCCTGTGAGTCAGTGCTTGTCCCCGCTGCCACAACAGTGGTCCTTTAGGATGAGTTTGAACCACAGTGACTTGAGGTCACTGCTGCCTCCAAAATTATTCAGCAACCTGCAAGACTGAGTTTGTGCTCGGTTCCCTGCTGCTGTGCTTCAGCCAGCTCTGCAGCCTTCCTGCACAGACACAGCCCTTGTGCAGGTGGGGCTGAAGCCCACAGTGGTTCTTCCAGGCTTTCAGTTCAAAGCCTTTAATTCCAAGACACATTTTTTTCTCTTTTTTCCTCTCCTTTCACCCGCCAGATCATCTCCAGCACATTAGAGACTGCTCTACTGTAATTGTAATCCAAGGAAAAAAAAAAATCCACGCGTATTTCTCTAACTCCTGTGCATCCTAAATTGCAGTTTATGGCATCTCCAATACAATCTGTGATGCAGATACAGCCTTGAAACCATCAGCTGTCTTGCATTTTATGGTTGACTGGTATCCTGGTCAATAAGGAGCAGGCACATCCCAGCTGGAGAGCTGGCAGTTTGTTGGGTTGTGAGTTTTCCAGATTTTTAATCAGAACAATTTCTTGTGCCTTATTTGATCATCTGTTTCACTAAACATATTAAATCCATATTAAACCTGCCTAAACCCAAATTTCCTCTAAAAAAGGTGAAAAGTCTGATAATTATTTTAAATAAAATGTGCTCTCTTAGAATCAGCATATGGTAGTAATTTATAAGCATTTGCTGCTGGAAGGCAGCACTGATTGCAATGCCCATTATGCTGCCTCATAGTAAAATCACAATATATAAATCCCTATGTCACAATGATGTGGCCTCTGAGAATAAAAGCTATCAACACAGCTTGTGAGCAAGAAATTCTTTTAAATTTTTAAATTCAGTTTGCAGGGTTCAAATTTAACTTAATATCAGAAGCAAATCAATGAAAGATGGAACATTGCAACAGCTCCTAGGAGCTTCCAATGTGGAAACCAAAAAAAAAACAACCCACCCAAACCTATTATGCTCTCATGGGAGAGCGTATGCATGTATTATCCTGCACCGTGCCAAAAGATTTGCTGTTCCTGACAAAGCTCTTCCATTGTGTCAGAGAGAAAAAAAAAAAATCTTAACAACCAAGAGAACCAATGAAACTTTTTACAGACTTTGGAGAAGACACAAACCCAAAACTTTGCCTTCGTCTCTTATAATATTTTTACTTTATTTTTGGATTGTCAAAGGTAAATTGTATGGTAGGAAGGTAAGACAATAATTGTCTGTTTTGGGGGGAAGATTAAGAACGAGGGCTGACGTGATGACTGGCAGGATACAGAGCTTTTTATAATAGTGTTATTTTAGCAAGAAGAATTGAGAAATGGTTAGTGTCTGTTGCAAGTGACGCTGTTCACTTGGAGTGAAGAATAATCATTAAGGTCTGTGGGAGTCTGTTCAAGAGCAACAGTTTCCAAGCTAAAGGCACAAATGTTTGGATACCAGTGGTGAGAAAATGGTGCTGGTGAGGGGCAGAGGACCAGGAGGCAGCCTCAGATCTCTCTCCTGGGAAAGCTGCAGGGGAAAAAAGTCAAGCGAAGCTGTAAGGAGATGGGGGAAATCCCACAGCTTCCAAGGGTGGAAGCCTTGACCGCAGCAGATCTTGATTATTTTAAGGGCTAGTTTGTCTTTACTTTTAACCTCACATGTGAAACTGTACTAATCATCCCTCCCAAATCCTCCACCTTCAAAAATCCAGCAGAATTTGGGCACATTTGAAAAACAATGCTCTTTATTTAGGTGCTCAGACATAAGTCCAGGAATCTGGTTTTCCGTGCTCATGTTATCAAAACATTTGCTGAACACTTTCTCTTTATTCCAGCTTGAGCCCACAGCCTGTTTCTGGTTTTAGAATGGCTACCATTTCTGGGTTAGGATGACCTAATCCACATTGCTTTTTAACAAAGTCAGCACCAAATTCAAATGAAATACAATGAGGAAGCATTAAAAAGCAGCAGAAGGTACAACACAGAATACTCTATGCTTTATGGTCACTTACTTTGTGGCACTTCAGCGTGACCCTCTTCTGACAACAGCAGTCATGACAGCAAATAAAAATGACAAAATGGAATGGCTGAAACACTGCAGAAATTACTGACAAAGCAAAAAATCCTGTGAAACTGGCAGACAAACGGTTAATGAGATGAAATGAATCTAATGGGACAGCAGTAAACTGAAAAATCCAGGCTTGAGAATTATCCCACAAGGTACGTGTTTTATCGTCTGTGAAATCCAGACATCCTTTACAATAAACCAAACGTGGATCAGCCCCGATGCAGGATTCATTGCTAAGTTCAGTTCTGCCTTACCTGTTTGTGAAAAAATAGGAAGTTTTCCAGAGAGTCATTAAAAAAAAAATAAAAATTCAGAGCTGGAAAACCCCCATGACCACAGGCATTCTCCCTTCTAAAACTTGCTATGCCGGCAGAGTACAGGTTATTTTTCCTAGAGGACTCAATTCTGCATGGTTAAGCATCCTCCATAACTCCCACATTTCTAATGAGCATTTCTCACTACCAGGAGTGACACCCAACCTGCCCCAGAGGCCGTGGGGACATTGTGCAAACACAGCCGGAGAAACATAAGCACCGGTTGAAATAGAAATTGTTTCTCCCCATGGCAAAGCTGTTGCTCATTTTGGCATGGTGATGGTGGAGAGCAGCAGCAGTGGCCGTTCGTTATTCCTTATTAGTACACCAGAGTCGTGGTGGAAGGATGCTGTTTTCACTGGGGGCTGAGCTTTTTTCTCCTTTGCAGCCACTGGGTCTATTCTGTGCTAATCACGCTGACATTATTCAGTCGATCTTGCAGGCTTGCACTTGATCATTACGTTGCTAAGCGACTGCTGGGTTCACAGACAGAGCCAGCACTCCTCCCTTAACCTGATTAAAACCCTTGCATGAGTCTTCTCCCCATTTCTTGTAGCAGCTCTCTATAGAAGGCAGTAGCCTCTCAAGTGAATTTATAGCACGGCTATATTTAGAGCATCATGGGTGATACTATTGTCACACGGCCCGTCCTCCTCGCCCTGCTTGCTGACAGCAGAGCAGCACCTGCTGAGCTGTGAGGCTCCCGCAGGCTGGGTTTTCCCATCTCTGTACCTGTGCGTATCCCAGTTTGGAAATGGGAGTCGCAACCAGAGCTCATGGTGAGGGCTTCAGTTCTGGGTATTTGGGTCAAATGGAGCTTCGTATCCAAACACCCTCAGCAGATTCTGTTAGGAGGGACCGGCACAAGAGTGTAGGAAGTGATGGTGGGATGTTGTGGCCTGATTACATGGAGAGACCAGATGAAAGTCTCTATCACCAGGACTAACATTGGCAGGGGGGCTGGGCTCCAGAGGTCCCTTCCAACCCCTACCATTATAAAATTCCGTGGTTCTTAAGGTAAATGATGGCCAAAATTGGGGGTGGGATGTTCCAGAATCTTCTGATCAAATTACTCTTTTACTAGTAGAAGTAAGCCAGCACATCCTTTCGCTTCATCCTCTTTTTCTTTCCCTACCAGTCTCCTTCTTCCTATCCCACGGCTGGTCACTGCCACTGAGAAGCAGATGGTTTCCAGCCAAACATTTCCACGCTCTATTTAAAAAACATCTCGAAGCTCAGTGTCTCTATAAGAACCACGGAAAACTATAAATACACTGTGCAAAATTATTGCTAAACCAATGTGCAGAGAAAAAAAAGCAACTCTAGAGGCATTTTTTTAATGTAATAATTGAGAACGAAATGCTGCTCAGTACTGTGGAACCACCTCTTCCTAAACCCCATTTGTCAAAAACACAGAAAGAAGATATTTTCATGGATTTCTGCAGCAAGCCATTACCCAACTAGCTACAATTTAATTCACCTCTACGCAACCCTAACGCAGCAATTGCTGAGAGCGAACTACAATTGTATGTCTACTGGCTGTGCAAAAGTAACTCCTGGTGATATTTAGGATTCTATTTGGCCCATAACTTCCTATATGTCCCAGCAAGTAAATATCTATTTTTTATTTCATCAGGCTGCTAGTGCTGTGAACATAACCCAAGCAAGCCTGTGAACAACGTTCCTATTTATACCACTTCTCTTTGGCTGAAGGATATGAACAGGCGTGCTCAATTTTTACCACTTTTCCTTTAGCAGAGCTAATGAGTTGTGCTTTCATTCAGCAGAATCCTGTGAGCAAAAATTCCTTGCTCCTTTTCTAATGCGACCTCATGGAAAAGGGCTACAGCTCAACGATTGGCTGTCCTAGGCTTTACAGGATTAGAAAAAGAAATAATCAAAGAAACTCGAAGAATTTTAGCTTTAAAAATTAAAATATTAGCTTTAATGCTTGGAATTTTGGCAAGATGGAGCTCCTTGGTCAAAATATTTGACAGTTTTGTGAAAAATTGTGTCAGTTGTGCAATTGGGCTAGAAAGGCTGTAATTTATTTAACTTTTAAAAATTAAGGCAGGAGTGAAAGCAGCAGGGAAAAAAGGCCTTTGTCTGGGAAGCATTTACCATGCATCTGTTGCTTTTATGCACTCACCTTTGAGACCAGAACTGAAATTTAATGCAGGCAGTTCGGGGCACAAACATACACAGCACAACAGAAAGAAATGGGAACATTTTTCTCCACTGCAATAAATATTGCTATTAGCCTTCTACTGCCTCTCTCACCCTCTCACATTCCTTATCAGGCAGGTTGAGGAAGGTGATTCTCCCCCCAGACTCTGCTCTGGTGAGACCCCATCAGAGCATCCAGCTCTGCCCCCAACACAAGAAAGACGTGAACCTCTTGGAGTGGGTTCAGAGGAGGCCATGAAGATGATCAGAGCTGGAACCCCTCTGCTGTGAGGACAGGCTGAGAGATTTGGGATTGTTTCAGCCTGGAGAAGAGGTGTGGCCTTTCAGTATCTGAAGAGGGCCTACAAGAAAGCTGAGGAGGGACTTTTTACAAGGTCTTGTAGTGATAAGAAGGGGGGTAATGGCTTCAAACAGGAAGAAGATAGATTTAGATTAGAAATCAGGAACAAGTTCTTCACTCTGAGGCTGGTGAGACCCTGGCACAGGTTGCTCAGGAAAGCTGTGGATGCTCCATCACTGGCAGTGTTCAAGACCAGGCTGGATGGGGCTTTGAGAAACTTGGTTTAGTGGCAGGTGTCCCTGCCATGGCAGGTAGGGTGATGGTGGTATGAGATGATCTTTATGATGCCTTCCAACCCAAACTATTATGTAATTCTATGATTCTAAGGTTCTATGAAATCCATCATCTCTCAAATGCCCCTGGAACATGGAGCTGGTTTAGCTCAGAGAGCGGAGAAGGTGCCAGCCTTGCTTCAGGACCAGTCAGGAGATGGGCTCCACCTAAGAAACCATTGCTGGGTTACAAGTAAGACTGCTGAATCTGCAAGTGAACATCTCCATTTACATCTCTCTATCTCACCCTTCTTCAGATGACGAGGAACTGCCTGCAGCACCTTGGAAAATGTACTTTTCCTATCTGGAGATACTCATCTCTCTTCTGCTGTGCCTGATTTATTACTTAGCTTAAAAAAAGAAATCCTGAGTAAGCTTTTCTGATGATTTTAGTATCTTTGATTAACCAGAATGTAACTGCATCCATTTGGAAAACATAAGGAAAAAAAATACAGCCCTCTTGCCTTCCGTTCCTACCGGGAATTCTGCGGAGGTGGCAAACAGCGGCCAAGAGTTTTGCCCCTCTATGCCTCCGTCAAGTGTTTTATTTATCACCTCAGAGGTTTTCCAGTATTCTACCCTGAGATCCTCTCTCTACTTTGCAAAGGGTTGGGTTGTCTGGGTTTACTTTTCAGGAAAGAAACGGGACTTCAGCCCCACTGAACTAATGCTTTGTGTGGTTTTGTTTCCCAGTTAGGTCTCTGTATTCCATAACGACGGCCGAAGCAGAGTTGTAAGTTAAAAAAGCAAAAGGACAGAAAAGCCACATAACTTTCTAACACTGCCTGAGTCAGATCTTTCTCTAAAATGTAATCTACACAGGACTACTCTTGTTTACATGGGAGTTTGCTTTTCTCTGATGAAATGATATAGTAGGTTTTCAAATTTCTTTCCTTTATAGCTGTTTAAATGTCTTTCCACCCCAAGATGTATCTCTATTTGCTTCTATTTCTCATTTTCCTCTCAGGAATGATAATACTTTTACATATTTACAGTACACTACAGTTGCTAGGCTCAGTTATTTTCTAATAAAACAGGGATGTTAAAGATCTCCACTGTAACCTGGAAATAACTATCGGTTTATATAGGAAAGATGATAAATAAGGTTATACATTTGAAGCTAGAGGCAACATCTTCATACGGCTTAACAAGAAAGATGATCAAAGTCCAGCAAAAATAGTATACTTGAAGATGTAAGAAAAATAATGTGAGATGAAAGTGTCAGAGTCATCTGCATGACAGGACTTACATACACTCAAGCTTAGTGCACAAGTATTGATTTTAAGCTTGCCTGAGGTGTTCTCAAATGTCTATAGTGTTCAGTTGCTGGGCTAACTTGGTTTGAAGACTATCTTCATCAGGCAGCAGGTGTATATTGTTTTTCAGGTACAGTTCCTATTGTATTTCTTTTGTTGTTATTGTTCATGTATTAAGGCTTTTCATGTACAGGCAACTCAATTTCTGCTCCGCTTAGTCAAGTGCCACTGACAGGAACTCCACAATTTCAGTGTTTTTCTTCCATCTCTTCGTTCTAAAAATTGCATACCCTCCATGCCTCCCTGTCACCAGTTTGATGACTTTCATCTCACAGGAAATAATATAACTACCTGTCGCTGCGTCTTTTGATCACACTGTTTCTGAATGAGCAATCACTTGCAATGAGCAGAGCCACCCATCCCCTAAATTATCTTCATGCATGTGCAAAACGACATCTTTTGAAGGTTGAGTTATTTATTACCCAGCAGAATAATTCTAATAAGATTTACTTAGATGGTATCTTTTGGGTTTTTTAAAACAAAGGCAAGCACGTCATTCCTGAAAAAAACAACGCGTTCCTGTGGAGCAGTTTGGGCCAAACGATGCGCAACAGATACTTCAGTAAAAGGTACATTTAACTGCTGTAGATAAGAAGACCAACCCATTCCACGCCACAAAAAGAAATACCTCAGGCTCGCAATAAAAGTAATAAAAACACCTTTTGTCCTTTTGTCTTGTTTTTTAAATAATTGTGGATTTCAGGATATTATATCCATATTCCACAGAAATGTGGCTACACAATTACTTGTACATTTACCCAATAGTGTCTGACTCCTGCACATTATTTATCACTGAAGTACCTTACAGAAACCACTTACATGTAAATGTACCTTGCTGCACTACCAGGGATGCTGCTGTTGGGAGAAATGAGCCACATCCTTGAACGTGTAAACATCAAACTATTCACTAACAAGTGTGTGCAAAAGGAAGAACTTCAAACCCATAATACTAAGTGGCAGAGATGCTACATTAATTTTTTCAGTAATAACACGAGCAGTGCAAAGTGAGTTCAGTGAGTGCTTTAGTAAGGTAGCTTTACACTGGGTGATAAAGTGGATTATGAGAGGTATCAGCATAAATGAAGTGACATCACACAGTGAATGTGAAGTAAGCCTGGGCAAACCCACATTTTTTTTACCCGTTTCAAGCTAAACTAAATTAGGAGACTGAAGCAAAATTCAGTTACCACTAAATTTTAAATGAAAAAAAAAAAAAAAAAAGAGAAAAATACGACTTAAAAATGAGTCTAAGTAACTCACGTTAAGGTAACTGAAAGATTTGTGGAAACTGTCTTTGAAATTGGAGAATGAGCAAGCTCGTGTCCTGTGGTATAGACTCCACAAATGTTGACACTGTAAGTAATTCTTTCCCTTGGCAAAATTGTTTGTCAAGGACTATTCATCGAGCGAACATGTACAACAGGGAGCACATTCTTCTTTATGTGATTTACAGGGGAGGTTAGTGAAGGGATGGGAAAAAACCAAAATAAATCAAGCCTTTATTAAATAAATTATTTGGTTAATTACATTTACCTTGTACTGAGACTTGCAGTTTTTGTTCCAGTAGGTGACTCCAATCCTTCCCCTGGCTTTGAGGATTTCTCTCTGTTCATTTGCTGGAGTATTGAGTTCAATTCACTAATAACATTAGCCTTTGGGCCTGAGAGAATTGGGCTTTTCACCTCCGTCACGTCACCCCACAGCTTAGATGTCCTTTGGGGAACAACTTTAGCCATGTTGGGCTGTGCACTGATGGGAGGTGGGGGCGGAGCGGGAGGAGGAATAACAAAGCTGTCTACAGTTTCTTCAATGAGCGCATCCTTGTAAAGTGCATTGCTTTTGTTGATTATGGGCTTCATTTTTGGCTTAGGAGGTACTGGGGGTTTGTCCACCAGAAATGTTTGCCCATCTGCATAGACTGTACAAGTATCCACGTTCTCACCCCCTTCTGAGGATAAGGTAGAGATGCTGGACACCGTTGAGATAGTGCTGGTTGTCTCTAAGTGATGGTCACTACTACTTCGACTGTCTACCTCCTCAATCCCAGAGTCAGTGACGTTATCAAAGCTGTCAGGGGGTGGCAGAAAGGAGGCAGGCAAACAGTTTGAAAGACCCACTTGCTTTTTACTCTCTAAGGAATTTGTTGACTGGCTGGGGGCAAACGGCGCGGCCGAAGGCGTCCCATTTTTCCTTTGCTTAATCAAGTCTGTTAGAGCCGAACCAGGAGCTGCGCGGTCATCAGGGATATCAAAGCTGTTGGCAAACTCTAAGGGGGGTGGTAATGGCTCAGTAAAAATGAATTCTTCATCGATATCAACCGATGCTAAGGGTGGCGGAGGGATGCGGAACGGCAAGATGACAGGGTCGTCAACGGAGCTTGCTGCTACGATGGTTTTGCAGGGAGATGCCGGTGGCTCAGGCGCAGCGGGCGCATCCAGCTCGCCTTCCACTTCCTCGCTCCCCTCCGGCCTCTCTGGTGGGGAGTTTTCAGGGTTCGGTTCCATTTCAGCTCTCTTCTCCTCTTCATCTTCAGGCGTATCGTCCGACTTTGCTGTGTCCACGGTATGTACCATTAACAAGCCAGCCGACTTTTGCTGCGAAGTATCCACAATGTTTATCAACATGTTTTTCTTCTCCTCAGCTTTCTTTTCTTTCCCCGCATCTGTTTCGTACTTGTTCTCGGTCTCCTGCCGTCTCAACGGGCCGCGAGTATTTTGCCTAGTGACAGTAGTGGTAACAGGAAAAGTCGTTTCAATGTTGGGTCTCAGCTTTGTATCGATGTAAAGCGGTTTATTAAGGTCAGCTTTAACAGCATCTCCTTTGCCCGGAATCTGCTGCGTTTGTTCTTTCATGGCTCTGTCCCTGGCAGAGAGAGCGAGGGCTAGCGGTGAGTTTGGATCTAATAGCTTTCCTGTGACCGGGTGAACATAATTATCTGAGCTGGGTGCATTTGTGGACTTAGCTGCCACTGTATTGTTTTCAGTACCTTTCGTTTTGGATGAAGCATTTAATGTCCTTGAGTCATTTTGATTGCTGGGTTCACTGCTATTAAAAATATTTTCAGGCTCTCTAGGTGCGGGAATCGGAGACGGCGACATAAGCTGTCTAAAACCATCTTCACTACTAAACATTGCTTCATCGGTAAATTTAGATTGCCTCATGCGCGGCGTTGGTGGCGTTAGTCCAACATCCTCATCTCCCAGGTCTGTGGAAAGGAAGGCTGGAGAATTACGCCTGGCTTCCAGCCTCTTTTCCCTGTCCCTCACGGCTCCGGCAATGGCTGCTGCAAACGGACTGCTGACCCCTAAGCTGTCATCAGGTCGGAGTTGGCCGGGTTGCTCTGAAGACTGAGGATCGATTTCCATGCTGCTCCCTTGGCTGCTTTTCCCACTGCTGCTGGTGGATGGCTCTTTCACAATAATTGTTGGGATTGGAATCGAGCAGGTCTTTTCTGGACTGTCTTCCACATTGGATTGTTTCACCAGCATCCCCTTCCTCCTTGCCGGTTTGGCCGGCACATAAACCGCTTTGCTTGCAATCTTCCCAACTTCCGAATATGGGTTTTCTGGCATCTGACCCCTCTTGCTCCTGAAATTCGCCTGAGATGCAGCACTCCGACTGTACAGGTCTTCAGAGTCCAGAGAGTATCGGTCCAGCTCTCGTCGGTAATAGATCCCTTTGTCCCTTATCATCGTTCCCACATTCTCAGGCCGAACCAAAGAAATTTTTGAACCTGAATTCTGATTAAATGGAGGTTTAATAGTTCCATAGCTCCTCGATGTCGGAGATTTGGGAGAGTTGTACAGCGAGGGAGAAGGTGGCGGTGGTGAAGGAGGTAAGGACTGTGGTGGCGGCGGGATATCTTCAGAGGTGTCAGGCATTGAAAGACTTCTGGTAAACTTCAGCATCGGAGGAGCCAAAAACTGCCGTTCTTCCTCTGTTATTCCTAAAAATCAGAAAGTATATTTAAAACATTGTCTTCCCCTGGGATCCCTCATACTGCATTATTTCTGCATCCAACCTGAAATGCCAGGGTGCATTTCACATGACACAAGGCGTATACGGAATTACGAAAGGATTTTTTTGGTTGATTCCTACCATAAGCATTTTTTTCTCGTTGAACCTCCCGAGACTCAGATGCCAGAATTAAAAAGGATGCTACGGAATTTTAATTAAACTGATCATTGATGTGTAGGCAAATGCTTTGGTTTTATGTTTCATCAAGGTAGCTGTAGAGAAACACATTTTCTTTGAAAATTATTGAACAGGGAAGACATTCTGAGCAGAAGAGTGACTTATGCTTTGCTTTAGCACTCTATAAATGCATATAATAATGCAACTTAGAAACCTAATGAATTTTTAAGATGCATTTGCAATTTAGCAAAGGGACTGTGAAGATTCTATTGGGGGGAAAAAAATCATAACACTTCATTTCAAAAGATGACATTATATTATTACAAATAAGGCTTTTAACATAAATAAACTGGATAATACTGGGATAATTTAGATGCTAATTTTAAATCGACATAATGCGCTTCTAAATTGATAAATATCCTACTAAGATTGCTACCAAGAACAAAGCAAGGCCAAATTTGGGCTGCTGTTTGTTTTTTTTTTCCTTTTAAAATTCAGCTCTTGTCATCATTTGGAATGAAAAAGAGGTGAATTTTATCAGCGGGGACTCCTTTGTAAACTACACAGCATTGCAACACTTTTGCCTCAACAACAAAGAGAAAAGGAGCAACATTTTGTCCTAAGTAACGCATTGCAAAGGGCTTACAGTGATCTTTTTTTGTTTTTCCTTCTCACTGCCTTTCCTTGTTGGAGCAAACATTCTAAAGAAAGGAAATAAATTATAACTCTGTAGAATTTGTGTACTGCCATCAAAGCAGAACGTGGAAATTATATCATCTCGCACACAAACTTTTCTCATGAACTTTGTATAAAAATGAAACAATCATTCACTGATGCTGGAGAAATATGCTTTAAGTAGCAAAGTTACTACAAGTATGCGATTAATGCACAAACAAACTATACATGAGAAGCAATTTTACCTATAGATTTTTGTCTTCTCATTGTACCCCGAGGTATACCCAGAAAAGGACCTTGAGGACTCCCTGGTACAGTGGGCGTCATCACAGCAATACCCTGTCTCTCATACATGGACTACAAAAAAGCAAACAAAGAACCCCACAAGTATTAAAGCATGCAAGGCTTTCTCTCACACGTAAATAACTCTTCTGCCATATCTGTTAATCCACTATCCTTTTACTTAGAGTTCTCACGGAAAATAACAAATCTGCTACTATTTTGGGGAGGAGGTGAAGAGAAAGGGAAGCCTGGGCTTTATTTACACGTTCATTACATGACAACAGCTGTAAGTGGAGTCAGACCAATTTATTTGCAAGACTATTTGTTAAGTTTTCAGCACATTTTGCGTGCTGTAAGAAAAATGAAGCACCAGCGATTGCATTTGGGTTTGTATTAGCGTTCCCTCTGCACCAAGCTGTGTGGTCTCTCTTCCCTTCTGAAGGACAGACCTACTCGTGGAGTCTTGCCCAGACTCGGGGTGCCTTGCGCAAGGTTACGCTGGCGATCAGCATCTCAGCTCGGAACTGAGGAACGCCACCCGAATCTCAATGCGCTCAACTGTCCCTCTTTCTTGTAGGTCATCACAAAGCTGTTTGGTTTTTGTCTCTTAGAATTGCCTGAATTTCCTTCCATCCCAAGCCACTGAGAACAGCAAAGTGCTTGTTGTATCAGGACTGATGCTCTTTTGGATGGGTGGGTAATGGAAAACTGCAGCTAAAATGCAATAAAACCAATTATTTTTTTTCACATGCAAAGTCATCTATGAGGAGATTCTGCAACTGAGTAATCCAACTGCAGAATCTTGGAGTTTAAATTGTTAACATTTGCTATAGTATTCATGCCAGTTCCAAACCATCATGTTTTATTTCATCAAGATATTATATACGCTATTAGGCATAACAAAAACCTGCAGCAGCAGAGCTGTTCACATTAGTGTAAATTGTGTGGCTGCACTAAGGCTGGTGCTGAAACTCAAGTAGCACACCTTGACTTTCAGCAAAGTTTTATAGCTTGGGTTTTGTGTTGTACTGACACCTTCAAGTTCAGAACTTACTGGTGCCTCACCAGCCCTGATTACAGGCAGAATGAGCTCACATCTGTTGGGAGTAACACTGAGGCAGCAATGTTGTTCATGTGGTGGTCTCAGAATAAATAAAACAGTGAGAAAAGTTTCATGGGGGTACATAGACTCTTTGGTTAAAAAACCTAATATTAGAAATGCTGAGTAGACCACATCTTAACTTGTAACTACAAGACAAGAGGAGTAAAATGAGTCTATAAAGCAACATTTGTACATTCGTTTCTGTTGTACACCCTGCACGGGGCTGAAAGACCCCCTCCTGTGGATTTCAGAAGTGAAAGCAGTACTTCATAGCCACCACTCACATTCATATCTGTAGCTGAGGGAAAACATCTACTAGAAGGCCGCTGTTTAATAGTTGCCACTCTGGAGTCCACAGTTGCATTGTCTGCAATTCTTGATGGCTTGGAAACTGGTACTATTTCATCCACTTTATCTGTAATATAAAAGTATTCAGTAAAATAAATATCATTTGTCCAAAAACTGAAAATGTAAGTATTGCAAGGTCAAAGGAAGAGATTTACTTTTGAAAAAAATGCAAAGAAAAAGGTTTTTTTTTTTGGCATTTTTAACAAGGCAACGCTTGAGCATCATAAGTCGTGCAAGCCGAGCACTTTTTATTGCTGCTACATAACATGCATGCTTTAGTTTTAAGCCTGCATGCATTTAATGTTTACTTAGTGTGACTCGAAAAACAATCCTCTTCTTCAAACCTTCAAAATGTGAAGGGAGAATATCTATATAGAAATGGAAAGAAGACCTTTAGAAATAATGAATCTGTACAGCACTGTTTCAAATAGAGATAAGCAGACTGTACTTAGTCATCAGAATTCCAGTGATATTTTGGACAATAACAAGTACTCCAGAAGTGCTCTTTTATGCCTATTCTCCTTAAGTAATCACATCCTAATTTATTCACACTCTCAGATTATTAGTTTAGCATTAGTAACTGCATCATTTGTTTAAATGAAACTTTTATATGCAATTTATCTTTTAATAGCTGGACCATCTGGGAATATATTTAGCTGTGGTCAGAAACAGACCAAATAGGCAAAGTCCAAATCTGAACAAGAATGTCAACGTTTGGATTTGGGATTCTGATCTGCCATACGACGTGACGATAAAATACAGGGAAAACTTCAATCAAGCTCTTCCGAAGTTTAGAGTGTTTGCTTTAGCCCCGTCTCCAACTCTGGTCACAAACAAGGTTCATCAGCATTTAAGACATAACATTACTCCCTTGGACTGAAGACCTCAAAGTACCATATGATCTAATATACTAATTATAGCCTGGCAGCTCCTTTATTGCCACTTCTACTGCTATGAACCTAAGAGGCATGGAGAACTTAAATGACTAACCTATGCCAGCAGAATAATTTGGTTTTTGATTCTGCACTGGAATCCAAACTTGAATTGTACCAACAGGTTTCCTTACTACGCCTTCCATTGCATTTGCTCTCCTGGATTGTGTTAATTTAGTGTCTTTTTCTTTGAAGTTTCACCAAAATAAGGATTAGTTATATAGCCTGTGGTATTTATGTGAGTGAAATACCTTAGCCTGGCTCCTAGGCTTCCACAACGTGAGTCAGAGCAAAGTCACTTTTCAGCAATTAGATCCATCTCCCAAATGATTGATTATTTGCTTCGGCAAACAAGGATAGCTACTTCATTAGGATTCGATAGACTTAAAAAAACCCCCAGGGTTTTGGTGGTCTAGAGGCAGTGTTAGTATGGCAAGTACCAGATTTAGGGATTTAAGTTTTACCTCTCACTGGAGAGCAGCACGCTCAGGGCCCTGGATATGGATATGGATGGGAATAAGGCAGGAGGAAAAGAGCTTTTGATCCCTCTAAACAGTAGATCTGGCTGATGCAAGGATGGTATTTTAAACAGGAGAAGAAGAGAGGGAAGAACTTTTAGCCTTCTGGTTAGGAAGAAGGTTGTCCTAGAAGTGGATATTTCAGTGTCACAGAGGGTCAGGGAGCAGGCAGGAAAGGAAAGGTTAAGCAGAACCAGTAAGCTGAACACTGTTGAAAACTGTCTCACAAGAGTAGTGTTGTTTCTTTTCAATGGAAGTTAGCATTCAATTCTTTTCATTGGTCTGCTTTATTTTTGTGGGGTTTAAATCATCCAGTGGAAGGAGAAAAGGAAAAAAAATTCTTAAAATCATCACACGTATTCAAAAATGAGACAAACTTCAAGTGACATTTCATAAGACTTCGTAATACAAACTGTGAACTTCTGAAAGAAAAATAGCTGCGCTTCTGCTCAGCAAAGGGCATCAGAAAGCAATGGTGTAACCACGAACATTTGATCTATACAGCAAAAATACGGCTAGGCTGTAGGATGGCACTCAGGGGATCTATCACCAAGAGCTTCAACTGGGCAGAGATTTCCTGTTAAGTCTCTCCCACCCTTTTTATCATCCCAGAAGCCAAACAACTGGTCTTTGGGATACAGAAAGAGGGGCGTTTTGGAAACTGAAGCACTAGGTACTCAAAATCTGTAAATAAGAAATATAAATATACCGTGTACGAACTGATCCCCTTGATTTTTTAACAGACACATGTAACCATATACCCATTCAGACAACAAAAAAAGCTACAGGGAAAGAGTGATGAGGCTATGACAGACACTTGAAAAGCATGAAATTATTTGTTTGGGGATGAAACATACATACCCTCCAACTGCACTGGTTTTGCTAAACAACACTAGAAGTCAGATCCTAATTTTGGATCTGACCAAAATATCAGTTGGTACCAGTTCTTAATACCATCTACTATTTCCAGTTGAAAAAAAAAACAACCCAAACTTCGGTCTGTGGAAGTCTATTGCAGGTTTCTTGGCTGTAGACAGGTTCTCAGTCCTTCACACCCTATAGCTGCTCCCATTCAAGTGGTGCTTTGTGCCTTGCCAAGTCTAGCTAAAGTACTTCAAAATGGGAGGGGAGATTAGGTTAGAGCTCAAGCTGCTTTGCAAGGAACTCTTTAGAGGTTCCTCGTGTGGTATTTCCAAGGGCAGCACTGTTACCTCTGTGCAGCTCCTTTTTTCTCTACTGCCTTGGATCAGAAAGCAAAGGTAGAAAGTGGAGGTTGTCATTTTAAAACTACAACAACAACGACAAAAAAAGAATAATCTGAAGCTACGGAAGCAGCCAGGGTGTGGAACGAGATTTATTCTAAATGGCAGCAGCTACATGGCGGGTCCTGCAGAATACGTCCAAATCTGAGCATCTGGCCACAACTGCACCACACTTTTGAAGTGAAAGCACTACATAAAATAAAAACATTCTCACTGAGTTATCAAACGTGCTAATTAGGCCAAGGAAATTAACTGGCTGAATTGTATTTAGCTTCATCCAAACTCAAAGAAATAAGACGTAAGCATATTGGGATAAACCTTCACTTGCCTTTGCCTGTCACGAGGCTGTTCATATCCACAGCACCAGTGTGCAAAACCATGAATGCACCAGAAACCCGTGTTCAAGAGGCCGCGCACACTGGAATAATTTGTCAGGTTTGCTAATTGCTTCTCTCCCAACCGCCTCGTGACCTCAAATACTCTGTGGCATGCATTTCTCGTATCAGTGAGAGGGGAATCTTACAAGCTTGTGTTGGAAGGTCTCTGAGGATACCTTTATAAACAGTTTTACCGAAAGAGAGTGAAAAAAAGCCACAGAATGGGTGCAAAATGTTGCACCCGGTGTGAGGCGTTGTCGACAGCGTGGCCAAAGACACCCAGCTCCAATGGTATTCTTAAAAGGAACGCAGCTGGATTCAGGTGGAAGGGAAGAAATATTCTGTGGTGGAAAAAAGCCTGCGTTGGAGGTTGGCCATGCCAGCTGCATTTCACTGTTAAACAGGTCACTGAGCCCAGTAGAGCCACAAGCACGCACGCACACACGCTTAGGAGGAGCAACTTGTGGCTGACTGCTAGAGTAACAAAATATGATCTGCTTTCATAGAAACATAGAATGGTGGGGGTTGGAAAGGACCTCTAGAGATCATCGAGTCCAACCCCCCTGCCAGAGCAGGGTCACCCAGGGCATGTCGCACAGGAACGCATCCAGAGGGGTTTTGAAAGACTCTAGAGAACGCGACTCCACGACCTCTCTGGGCAGCCTGTTCCAGGCTCCATCACCCTCACAGGGAAGAAGTTCCTCCTCGTATTGAGGTGGAACCTTCTATGCTCAAGTTTATACCCATTGTTCTTTGTCCTATTGCTGGGCACTACAGAAAAGAGATTGGCTCCTTCCATTTGACTTTATTTTGAGTAAATTCAGTCTTGCAGGAAGACAGGGAAGAAGAATCTATGGTTCACTGTGGACGGAGAGCCCAGCTCAGTTGTAATCCCAGAAGAGGATTTTTAGGCCTACACTTATTCTCTAGTATTTGCCAGAGGAGGAATTCACCACCGCTTAGCCACAGAAACTCGTCTGAACCTTCACGAGAAGATACAACGGCAGGTTGAGAGTCAAACACAGGAGCCATGCTACACCTGTGAAGAATTGCCACCGCTCAAGGGGCTCCTGGTAACAGCATCCTTTCGGAGAACTGTCAGGGATACCACATGTATAAGCCAGTCTGATGCCTCTGCATGCATATAGCAATTTGAGTGCCACTATATTAAATTCCCCCGAGAGAGGCAGCACCAACAGATATATAAAATAATTTATTGCCAAGTGCGTTTCCATCTGCCCTGTGGGTTGTCAATCGCACCCATGCTCAGCTCAGGGTGCCAGCCCTCAGGAAATTAGATGGCCTCAAGGCACAGAAAGTAGTTGCATTTTATCAACGTGTAGGTCATCTCTGATGAAAAGCTCTTAATCACAGACATAGTAGCACAGTACCCAACAGCGTGTCACGACTTTTACATTCTCAAGAGGTCTGGCTGCTAGGCAAGTTGCTTTTTTTTTTCTTTTTTTTTTTTTCTCTTTTCTCTTTTTCTTAAATAATTAATATCTGTGATAATTACAGGGGACAGTCTCCTCCTAATAGATTTGTTGCAGGAGATGGCTCTTATCCCCGTAGAACTCATTGCTTAGTGACTCCTGTTTCAAATCCCCAGACTCTCTCAGAGGAAAAATTATAATGCTGCCCATCAAACCACCAGATCCATCATAAAAGGAACTTTGAAAATGAGAGTCAGGTGCCTAGATAGATCTGGTGGCACATCACTATACAGGCCCCAAAAGGTAAATATGAGGTATGATCCTGGCAACATTACTTATTGTACGACATAGCCAAGACATGTGGATTAGCTCCACCGAGGGTCTTAGAAAGACAGCTTGTCAGACCCACAGAGGATAAGAATGATCATGATCCGGTACAGGCTAAACCCCAACACCTCAGGCTGGCATGCCAGAAACACCAGGCAAAGACTGATCGAACACAGTTTTGGAGGCGAGTATTGCCAAGACCTGTATACTTACCACCAAGTCCAGAATGCTTGCTCAGAGGGGATGGGATAATGGAGAAAGAAAACTCAAAAAACAGCTGCCTCAAGAAATGACTTGTATTTGTAAGAAAAGCAATGAATGCCTGGCACAGAGTAAAAAAATGCTCGTATGAAGTTAAAGTGAAAGAACAGAGGCAAATGTTCTTCAAATACCAGCAGCACACATCGTTAACAGTGCAAATAGAAACTACAAAATGTTAGACTAACCTAGTCAGCCGGAATACAATGTTAGCCAATGTAGGAAATGGTTGAATTCTGCCACTGATGGCCTTATGGCTAAGAATTAAAAGGACAGGCACATTAAAAAAAACCCTAAAAATCCTATGGTGTGGTTATTTTTTCTTCCCTCCCCCTTTTGCCTGGCGTGTAGGCATGGGCAACGAGGCCCTCTCGGTTATGGCTCTCTGCAGCCGGCCACTGCGACAAGGCAGCGTGGCCTGCGGTGGTTCTCGAGAGTCGCTCGTCCCTTCGGCCCCTGGTAAGCACACAGTGGAGGATGCCACTGCGTCCTCACCAGTCCATGTCGAGGCACAAGTTAACTCGACATGGGGGGTGGCTCTTTGGGAGATGCGTGTTTCAAGGACCTGCGTCCTTGGCTGCTTGAGGAAAGCTAAAATCTCTGACAGGTAGTTATGGATGGCTCTTGTGGAGGTAGCCACAATGCCCAGCTGCAGCTCCATACGGCCCATGGACTGCGACATGAGACCCATGGACTGTGCATGCTCCCTCTTGATATTTTCCAGCAGCTGCACAATCCTACTGTTGGTTTCCATCAACAGCTTCTCTCCCTCTGTTAGCTGGGGCTGCCCTCTCCAACCCCGATCCCTAGGGACAGGCTCAACACCGCAGCGCTCTTCATTCATTTCATCATTTCCCTCCTCCTCAGGAGAGTCACTTTCAAACTGAGGAGTCCTACTGAGTGACTGATCCCCAGGAGACTGTATGTCCATGGTACACTCCGGAGTCCGCGCTGGCGTTTGAAATCCCTCAAAATCCTCCCCAACGTTGCTGTGCGTTTCAGACGAGGACAACGGCCACTGCCAGCTCTCTGTGGTCCTGGCCGGCGAGTCTTCGTCAGAGGCAGGCACCGAGGATTCCTGTTCTTCGGCCGGCGTGGACGGCGAGCTCCCTCGGTGACGGCCGCCTTGCCCCGAGGATCCAGGAACCTCCCCATCTTGTTCCCCAGTGACATCTGGCAATCAAATAGAGGAGCAACAACCACTGTATCTGAGGCCAGGCAGATGGAGGTATCTACATGCATTGGACAACACATAGAAAGAAGCCAGTTGGGAAGCCAGAGTGTATGTGTTTGGGCAAACGGAAGGGCGGACTAAAGTTAGTGACTGCGTTGGGCACGTGGCAGTTGACATTATTAATCGGTTTTGGTATAAATGCACACTGTCCTGTACCCAGAACACACACAGCCATGCTGCATCCCAAGGCAGGAGCTACCAATTCACCTCATTGTGACTGTGACAGGAAATGTCAGTGAACCTATCAAAAAGCTCACCTATGCACTGCAGTGGTGTCAGTCAGAAATCCCTGGGACGAGCTCAGGGCCAAGTGTCCAATTGAGCTTCCTGGGGTGCCAGATGTGCTCCACCACTGGCTGAGGGCAGCCCTTTGTTGTTCGGAAGCACTGCTGGCTATCTTCGCTTTTGTCCGACGTCTCACGTCACCCCCACCCCCAGTGAGCTCTCTCCCAGGTCACCGCTGCCGCGCAACGGCGGCCGTCCGCAGCATTTATCCCGCGAGCAATGCCCTCCCCAACATTTGCCGGATTTCTCTTGTTCTTTTCTCCAAACAGTAGGTACCGCTAACTGAGGGCATTGCTCGCCAGGATCTCATCGTCTTCTGAAAATAAACTTGAGTTTTGCCCTCCCCTGGCTACCTCTTCCCTTGCCTGAGGGCACACAGTGGAAATCTGGGTGCAAGCGCTTCCCCTGTGGCAGCTTAGTGTGCAAAGAGGCACTGCGAGAGATGTCGATGAGGAGGATCTTGTGTGTGTGCTTACTCTAAATCCTCCCTGACAGAAAAGGCCCTCCCAAAGGCTGGCAATGGCTCAGCTTCTTGCACCCACAGCGATCGCTGCCTCGCAGCAGAGACCAATCTGCCCAGCACCGTTCTTAGTTACGGGAGTCGGTGGCCAAGACTCTCACCCTTTCCATGCTTCAGATTAAAAAAAAAAAAAAAAAAAAG
>JANIJG010016593.1:39621-58933 GCA_024611175.1 Megaceryle torquata | reverse complement strand
TACTACTACTTTTGACTGGCTGCTAAAAAAGTTGGTTGGGTTGGGTGTGTGGGTTGGTGTTGTGGTCTGTGTGGGGGGGGGGGGGGGGTGGGTGCACAATTTGGGCATCAGAAATTAATCTGGGGTGGTCTGGCTAAAATGTTGCAGTATGGTGGCCCAAAGGGCTTGCACTCCTCACACTCAGGCAAGGGACACGTGAGAGAAGCGCTGTGGTGGGTAAGGCTGTGACCTGAACAGTGGTGGCTGACTGTTGCTAGCTGCCTGGCTGTGCTGCTCACGCTACAGTGCTCAGAATGCCAGAGCAGTGCTATGCCTCCTCTCTGGCATCCCAGACTTGAAAATGCTTATTCTTTAAAGAATTAATTTCTGCTCTTTGAAATACTTTATATGCTGCTCTTCAGACCTCAGTTTGAAGCTGTAAGCTTGTACCTGGAAGGTGTTGCTGAGGTCATTTTAAATGATACTTCTGATTCTGTTTATGAATTGGGTTTTTTCATTTGTTCAATTGATTTTTTTTTTAAATTTATTTATGTTTTTAAATGAAAGCTCCTTCTGACAGACCCAAGGATCCCTCCTCCTATATATCCCTCCCTGTCTACCCTAATGTGGCACTCATGATTTCTACACCTAAGTGCCTCCAATATTATACTGCTCTAAAAGGGATTAATATAATTATGATATTTTAAACTCTAAAGTAACGGATATTATCTGTGCATTTAGCATATTCACTACTTCAAAGTATTCACATTCAAAGTATTCACATTCTCTCTGTGTCTGGCTGGACTGTCCAGTTGCATGTTTTATGGAAAGTGAGGATGAGATTGTATTTGTAAAAAGGCATGAGCTCCTTATGAAAATGAATTTTAGGGACAAACTGTCATGCAATCATTGGCTCTTCCACTCCATGGAGATCTGAAAGGGACTGTATATCAACCTAACTAATAACTGCTTCTTCCTTTGCAATTCCTCTCCCCCTTTGCTTAATACAGCCATAGCTGCAATCCTTCATTAACAAATCTCATCTTAACAACTATAGTGTAGGACCATGAAATTATTTCTCAACATTTTCCTATTTGAGTACACATGAAAAAAAAAGAACGAAAAAACAGGGGACCTATTTTTACCACACATAGCAAACACACATTTCAGTTAAATTCTATGGAATGGAAGAAGGATAAGGGATCATATATATTCATTCTGGCAGAGCCACTGGTCGTACAAAATGTCTTTCTATTTCTTTTGACATGTCATCAGAAAATTCCCCATATCTGAAAACTCCATTTTCCTGGCAAGTGTTCTAAACAGAGCCCACCTAGCAATTGGTAACAGAACCAAACTGAATGAAAAGTCAAAAACTGAAGCAAAACAAAATAAAAAACCTCCAAACCCCACATTAATTTATGAATATTTCTGTAAGTAGTATCAGTGAGTTTAGCTCATTCAGATTCAGGGGGATCGTAACACCTTTGTTATTTGTGCACGTTTACACGTTTGCCAGAGGCTTGCAAAGAAAAAGTTTCTCTGAAAAAGCACAAGAAACGTTCTCAAAATTCCTAATTCTCTATGAAAATTCACCACTTGCTCTCCTCTTCCTCCTCAGTCTTTCAGAGCTGAAAGAACAGCATCTGGCATAGGTGACCAGTAACACAAATGACAAAGAGTACCAGCAAACAGTCTGTGAAAACCCACGGGCAGAAAGGTAATTGTGGAAACTGTTGGCGAATACTTATGAATAATGAATACATTCACAGGTTTTAGGATAGGTTTGTTAACTTGACTAGCAATGAAAAGGAGGAATGTTCATTACTGTTATTATTTTCATTACTGTTATTATTCATAACAAAGTGCTCAACAACTCTAGGAACTCCCAAGCTTTGTGAAGCAGTGACATGGGGCATGGGGAAACCGAGGGTGCGTTACAGGCGTGGCCTTACACAAGCTTTCGGTCGCTACAAGAACGGTCATGGGAAAACTGCCTGGAGGGCAACGGCTGACACCACCTTGATGACCGTATCAGTGTCTGCCCAGTAAATCCATTCCCTGATGACCAAAGGTCGCCCTAAATTCAGACCGGGTCTTGGTAAGATGATTGCACCAGTGGTTTGGTTGGTGCGGTGGAAAAGGTGCACCAGTTACAGGAGGGGTACTGGAAAACTTGGTTTGGCCAGAAACTGTCCTTATTGGCCAGAGGAGAGGCTGACTGCTTTGAACGGCTGCCGACAGTAGGATTAAAACTGTCTGGGAGAGTTGTCTCAGCTAACTGCCTTTACCTCCTTTCCCTGGCAAAGGGGTGGCTTTGAAAAAAAAAAAAAAAAAGAGAGGGCACTAAAATTGTCAAGTTGGAATTGGCTATGGACCAAACTATTCATCAACGCGGTTGTTAATTTGCTTTAAAAAAAAGAAAATAAAATCTCTATTTTAAAAGCAAGCTTTAAATACAGTGGGTACAAATAAGCACTGCTAGCTTCCTTAGGTGTGAAGCAAAGGGAAGAGGTCAGATTGTCTGGTCTTTCTAGTTGTTTCCACCTTACACACCATTCCCCCATGCAGCGTTTTGCTCACGGTGATACATACAGCTCAGAGGCAAAATAGGTCACTTCTGTCTTTTTATAGGTATTTTTATATCAAGTGATAGCAGCCAACAGACTGGCAGTCTCCAAAGTCGTGACTTGCTTCACGTTTCTAACCTCATGACCCTTGCTCTGACAGGGCACGAGTCCCAGTTTGATCCTTAAATACCCAAGTCAGGGAATCAGAAAGGAGCATGCATATGGGCTAAAGGACAGAGAAACAGCTGGAAGCCAGTGACCCGCTGCACTTTAACCTCAGCGTGTGATCACTGCGAGTACTGCGCAGCTATTTCCAAAAGTCACACGGGACTCACAGGTTTCTGAAGACTGGGTTTTTTTTTTGTTTTACCTCGCTGATTCTGTTGTGTTTAAAGAGATCTGTTATTAAAGTGGTCCACGTAATAATAGTGACTAGTGAACCTTCATCAAAGTCCTGGCTATTTTCCTTCCTTTCCCTTCAGACAAGTCCTCTGTTGCCGCAGCGAAGCCCGCGGCCGGCTGCCTGTACGGATGTTGGCACTGAGCCGATACAGAGCTTGGTCTGATGTGGCAGATCAGCAATCGCTCCTGGTGGCCACAGGAGAACTGCTTCATCATTTGTGCCTGCAGGGGTGACCTGTGGTTTGCCCCATCCTGTTCTGAACATGGTGATTTAGAAGCCAGGATTATTCCAGCCTTTAGGTTCAGGAATATGTCCATCAATTTGGAGCACTGCTATATTGTGCCGTCTCTTTACACCACAACGCTCATTACCAGTGAGACTCCTTTAAGATTGTTATTAGACATATTTAGGATTGTAGCAATTATTGGGTTGAAATACACCGAGAACTGCACAGTCGATTCAGCTGTAGGGATAGAGGACTGAGACAGAGGCCAAGAACAGAGCAGGGCTTTGGATATAGACAAACTTTAGAGACATCAGAGGTATTTCTTTAACTTTTGTTCACTGAAGAACATTTGAGATTTATGCCTGTGTCATGCCTTACCTGCCACTTGGACTGGCAGTTGATCCCTCCCCTGAGATGTGCTGCTCTTTAAGAATCCCTCCTTTTGAAATCCCACCATTTCTGTTTCACCTCTGCTACTGGATCGTTGCCTTTTCCATTATCTTTCCTTTTCAGATTCCCCACCAGTGGAGCTGGACGTGAGGGGTGGGGTACCGTCTTCCTGCTGACAGGTAGGTGGAGATGTTCCTTGGCCACAACAAGTGGGCCAGGAGCTCAACAACAGCGGAAACACAGTTGGGGAGCTTCCTGGGACCTGCCTCTGCTGCTCTGGACCTGGGCCTCTGCCTGTATCTGCATCATGCCTCCTGGGGTGGGTGCATTTTTCAAACTGCTTAGGTACCAAGGTGATAGGTGCCTTGTAAATACCTAAGATAGATACAGACAGAAACTGTACCAGGCGCAATCAGTTATGCACAACTTCATACAATGCCAATTGCACCTATATGCGGTAGTATCACCCACCTTTTCTAGCATCTGCAGTCAAGCACAGTCAAATATTTGGCACATGTATTTTTCCTTTGGAAAAGTGATGGGAACACAGGACATTCATTCTTCCTTGGTGTCAACAGGTCTAGGCACATAGCCCTTAATGTCAGGTACTGCAAATGCACATATTTTGTTCCATCGCCTTCCCTAAATATGAGTTTGCAAGTTTAGTTTAATTTCTTTCATTAGCCGATAAAAATTTGTTTCCTTGTCAATAATCTGCAAAAATCAGTTATGTAAGCAGTACTAAAACTAAAGGGATAGTCTTTATGTGTGCTGATTAAAAATGCAGAGAGATTCCTTTAAGCTACATAAAAATAAGGCCGTGGTGTTGCTTTTACCTTAAGGATTAGTTTTCTAAATGTCCTTTACTTTTAACTATCAGTAGCTTGGTTTTAATATGAAGACCAGGAGCAATTACATTATAATTATAAGAATGCATGTCTGAAAAAACCACCACCAACAAAGCATCTAAAACAAGTAGGTGCACTTATTTACCTTGTATTCCTTTTAGAGTTTTTGTCACTTCCTATATATATGCAAAAGGCCTTGACCTGCTTAGTTTGTAAAAGAATAGCTGGGAAGTAACTTGATAAATACTTCAGCGTGAAGGTGTCCTATGTGAAGGACAATTTGGGCAAACAGGACATAGGGGAATTGAGACAACGCTTTCGAAGAAGCAAATGAATAAAATTCTGGAACAGCTTTCCAGGACTAATGGGGTGACGGCAGAAGGATGAGAACCTACTGATTTCCCAAGAAGGCTTGACCAGATTAGAGAAGTTCACGTGATAACGCTGCTTGTCATAGAAGGGCCTGGACTTGATGAGTAGATCTCTAGGGCATCTGGGGAATACCAGGTGTTTTAGGAGTCATCTCTTTGCAGATGGTTAAAACTGGATTTCCCTTACTTGACCTATGCCCACTGAAAACTAAGGTCTTTCTTTTTAGCTATTCAAATAGGAATAAATGTATAAAAATTTGTCAAAGACCAAAAGTAGGTGAAGTATAACTTTAGGCCTTCAACATACTGCTAAGAATTTAAAGACTAACTTGAGCTAAAGCATTGTTTTAGAGTAAGGTTAAGATTTAAATTCAAATTTGCCATTTATGATCATATTTACAGGAAAGAATCAACAAGTTCAGCCTACACTTATGGCATGTAAATGTATAGGTAAAAAAAAAAAATATACAGAGATCAAATGATTTTTCATTTGGACAATTAGGCTAATCCTCGTAAATCTGCCACCACAAGCACATTTTAATCTGGACTTAACCTCTTCCAGGCCCCCCCATCCCCCTTTGCCCCCCAGATGAACAATTTGCAGGATTGTGCTTAAATTGCAATGCCAGAAACACATATTTACCATACTGCAAACAACAGGCAGAGAATATTACTTTAGCAGTTAGCATAATGAGGAAATAACAAAAGTGCTTTGCAATACAGTCAAAACCATAAGCCATTTGAAAGACTTTCCTTCTATGAAAATTGAGTAAAAATACTTGTATGTTCTCCGGGATACTATAAACTCTACAGAGTACACTAAAATAAAAAATTTTAAAAGAAAAAAAAAAAGGAAAATGATGTAAAATAAATCAGTAAACCATAAAAACTGTTTAGTGACTAAAATGAATCATTCCACATTGAGTATCTATAAGTACCATTACATGACTTATGAAAATGATTTGTATCTATTCACAATAAAGAACTATCAAAACTTTCTCGAAAGAAAGTCTTATTTGTGTTTCTAGGGCTGAAAATATCTTGACATTAGTACATATAAGTCACATTTACATAGTATAATCACACCATCAAAAGTAATGTTAAGGAAGGCAGAAAAATGATATGTTCAAGTTCTTTCTACAGATACAATTTTCAAGTACCAGCTCTTTAACAGTATGTTCAATTAATGAAATAATTATACAGGCATTTAAAATGCACCTGCAATCCTGAAGCCTTACAATTCAGCCTACCTTGAAAGAGGAATGGTCATTGTCTAACAGTGGTTTCTGTTTAAGAACAAAAACAAAGCAGAGAATATAGTCAATACCCACTCCTACCCTGCAAGCCAGGTGGAATTTAAGTGGCAATTTGATGTTCTGTTTAAGAGACAGCATTTGAAAATTTGGCCTACTGACAAAAGAAAGACAATCAACCAAAAGAAACCAAAAAGAAAGGTGAAGGACCTAAGACACTTGCAGCCTTCTCTGGTCTTACACTTCCTCTCACACTTCCACACCGAGGGGAAAAACCAAACAAACTATGATGAATTATCTAGAAACATTTATTTTTCATTATATTGGAAATTAATTAACATGGGTATATGAACATTTGAAGGAAAGAAAAAAAAAAAAAAAGAGAAATAGCAGCAAAGGGAGTTTTGAGATGAGGGAGATAAGTCCTTCATCTCCCTGGCTCCTGAAAAAGAGAGAGAACACATTACAAGTGTTGAAGCAGTTTTCCACCGCCGTAACTGTACCATGTTGGGAAACACATGCAATGTTTACTGTTCCTCAAGCACTCATGATTTTGAATATGTGGTTAGATACTCAATTAATAATATCTGAGTCTAGCAAGAGACACTCACATATGCCAACGTCTTTAATTCGTCTGTTTCCAAATGCTACAAAACCCCACGTTTTCTTTAACACTTACAATTCCTTTTCCAACTTCTTTTATACCATTGTCTTGTTTGGCTGATGCAGAAAGGTTTTGAAAACCTTTCAAATGCCTGTCCTGTAGCAAAGAAAAACAAGTATCATGAAAGGGCACTATATACTCAAGAATAAGCTGACAAGTTCAAAATAATACTAGTGTAAAGGAGGGGAACCCCCACACAGAGACTCAACCGACCTCTGCTCAGGATTCCCAGTGTATTTGAAACGTTAGTTAAAGCTGCTCACCTCACGTGACATAAACCCTGGTCTGAAGAAGCGTTCAGTACTGACAGTTCACTTAAGATTCTGTGCCAAAAGTTGCTAATCAGCACATTGCCAGCTAGGTGCCAATTTTTCTTTAGTGGAAAACATGGGGTTAGCACTGTTCTCCTTGAAACACGCCCATTTTCAGTACTTTTCTGGTACAAAGTGTTTTAAAAGCACCCATGTCGTAGGCATGGTCCTGATCCTATACATTCTTACACTGCTGTGGACTCCCCACGAGTCAGACTACGAGTCACACAACCTGTAACCTTGCTACATCAATAAAAAAATGGGGCCCACGTTTTTTCACACGATATACTTCACAAATTCCACCCAGAGTCACCGCTTTTGCTTGTGAAAAATGACAACCTGACGGCAACCTTTATCTTATTATTATATTGCTGTCTCATTAGAATTTCAAATAAGTAATGCAAATGAATTACTTACAAGGATACCCTTCAAGAATTCTTCAGCCTGATGCCTTTTGCTCGCATCTTCTAAAATAGTGTCTCTGGTGAAGATCAGAAAAGCTTCTTCCTACATAGAAGCACTGCAGATGCTGGAAACTATCAAAGGAGTCGAAGCTGTGAGTGCTGCAAAAGTTGCTTTGATGGTATTTCCATTGTTTCCTGCAGACAAATCTCCATCATCAACTTCACCACAGTGAAATAAAAGAATTATTTTTGAACCCAGACGTCTTTGTGAGCAGTTTCTTCAAACACAACATAACACTGCAAGCTAAGCCGCTGGTTGGCATTCAGTTATATATATTTGCTCTGCAATTTCATTGTTTCAGATGCCATTAGAATGTGCCACCTTTGAAACAATGGACAACAGGAATGGGATGAAGTGTGAATGCTTATTGCAGACAGAGCTAATAATATTTCGTTTGAATGCCATCAACTGATATTTTTCTATTCAAATGCCGATAAGGATTGATGCCAGGTAACAACCTTCCGTGTTGATGATATCACAGTTATTCTGAGAGGTGGTACTAACATCTAAACTGTTCAAAGGAGAAAAATCCTACATTTGTAGTCGGTGCTGCAGCCCACATCAAACCCCAAAGATCAGTATCAACACATATAGACGGTTGACTTTATATTAATTACCGTATCAAATCTACGAAGAAACAAACCACCACCCTTAGCTCACACCTGACACTTGTGTGACACTGACAAAGTAATATTTCTTAATGCAGAAGAATTATTTATCTTGTCATTCCCATTTCGTTATGAAAATCTAACCTGCTCTGTTCTTAATTTTGTACATTCTCTTGGAGGAGATTTATATTAGGTTTTTAAAACTAAGCACTGTCCACTTTAGCTTTCACTGAAAGTCCCAAGTTATTCACTAAATCAAACCCACTTCCTGGCAGTAAAGAAAGATTAGGAGAACGAAACTGTTGAATCGTGTATCTAGACATTTACAGATCTTAGTTTATGGGTGTGTTCCTTAAGTATTGTAACATTAAAACTCTCTATCCACAAGAAGTTATCAATAAAAGTCAAAACAGAAAAAAAACCCCAACCCTTGAAACCCAAGTTTCTCATGATCCACATAAACTTCTTATCAACAGAGTTAAAGTCATTCTTTAAAAATATTAATTTTGCAAATCTAACGATATCTATTTTCTGACCAAAATATTTTCCTTTTAATGTTTTCTTTTTAGAGTATTTCAAATCTTCCTTTTTATTTGGGTTATTCTCCAGTATTAACGGGCTAACTACACATTGCCTGGAATTCCATTTTAAGCACCACCTCCAAAAAATTGCTGCTACAACTACCTGTTGGTTTCCGTGTTGCCGTAATTTACTCGACAGTTCTTTAAAAGCTACAACGTGCAAAAGAGAACAGAACGCCCCTTCCCCTCCCCGGTATCCTCGCTAAGGCAGAAAGTAATTTCCCTACAGACAACACACCCCCTCCAAACAGACATTTTGAAGCTGGATGAGATCTCTCTGTGTCAGGCAACTACTGTAAGCAGAATGTCAGTGGAAGAGATGAGGTAGAGGTTAGGCTTTAGTAATTCACGCTGTGTAACTCCAGTAAAGTGATAATACTGCCCGGGCCTTACTGCCTAAAGCTTTTATTACCTATCTCTTCAGACACAAGCATCCAAACTTCTGTCCTGAACAGAAAAACTACAGCCTATGGCCTTCCCTTCTCCTAGCCTCCCAATAATCCAGAACTGCTCTCCAAAGTCAACCAACAAAACCAGTCAAACGGAACCACAAAAGCCATTATTTTCATCTTAATGCCTCCCTCACCTGTGAGCCAGAAAGACAAGAAAACTCTACAATATCAACGTAAAGATTTTTGATACGCTGCCAAAATGTACTGCTTTTCAGAAAACTACCAGTAGCAATGGGGTTTATTCTGCCATATTCTCTGAATGGAGAATGGAAAATATCACTAGCTGGAACCCGTTAGTGACCTGAAAGGAGGTCAGGAAAGAGCAGAAAAATAAGAGTGGAAAATAACCCAATTTTGTCCCGTTTAATGTTAAAAAGCAGAAGCTTCCCTGTTGAGAGAAGACACTGCCTACAGCCTAGCTTTCCTTTCCGTGACACTGAACTTTGTCGAAGAGCGGGACGCAGCCTGTTTTCCCAGCTATCACCCAGGGGCTTGGGGAGGTTGGAGACTCTTCCTTGGGCAAGACGCCATGAAAACGTGCAAATGACACAGTCCCTGCTCAGGAGAGCTTACAATCTAAGGAAGCAAAATGACATACAGGGGTATGGAAAAATACAGCTAACACAAACAAACTCTGTATACATACATATACATTTATATATATATATATAAAAAGCCTCCTATTAAAATAGAACCACTATGTCTACCTGCCCCTCTGCCTAGCCATCGTTACTTAGATGATTGCTAACAGGGATCATAGGGAAAGTGGGTCTTTAGGAGAGATTTCAAGGAGAAGGTGGTGGCCTTATGAATCAGTCCAGGGAGGGGCACTCCATGCATACGGGACAGCGTGGAAGATGTTATATTGAAAACTTAAAATTGTGCAGAGCAGCATTTCTCCAGGTCAAAAGTTCAAGTGTTGTGTGCAAGATCCCTATTTCCTGAGACAGAGACAGTGTGGTTATGGGAGTAACATTTGGCCATTAAAAAGACAAGTGAGATCACTAACGTAGGACTACACTGAGGATATGTTACTGGCCACGTATTCTCTGTGGCTGCTGGTTAGCACAGTAACTGTGAGGAGATGATATGGAAGGGTTTGGAAAAGAGTTGGATACAAAGAAGGAAAAAAGGCAAGATGAAGGAAAGGAGACAAAAGGAAGAAATGTGGGGAATATTTTCAAATGTAGTCTTCTGTTTGAGTTCTTAGTGTGTTTGCAATTTATTAACTAAATAACTAAAAAAACATATACAATAATTAATGTACATTTGACACCATAAAATAAACTGGACCATATGCCAACATTTACATTATGTTATTATCCTTCACTATGGAAAGGTGAGAAACAGGTTAAACAAGAGACAAAATGCTTCCCCTTACCCTTCTTCTTCCGTACTGAAGCTTGGAAATAGAAAGGGAATGAACTGTGAATCAATTCTGAAGGTAATTTCTTTTTTTTTTTTTTACGCTAAATCCTTGTCTGTCATTTTGAGCATAAACATTTGTCTTCCATCTAAGAAGTTAGTCTCTCCCTGCTACTCTACTACGCATGAATCTATCAAACCACAGCAGATAAACAGCTTGGCAAAAGCACCGTTTATCAGGGTTTATACCTTAGCTACGAGAAATCGCTCCCCTGCAGATACGAGGGATCCATCTAAAAAGTTACTTATTTTTTCTAAATTCTTTTTGAAAAACAGTAATTGGGGCAACTTATTGATACCAGGGCTTTCCACCTAGGATAATAGGGCATTTTCCAATCCTTGTAGATTGAAGTGGAAAGGAATCATTAGCACACGTTATCTGCCATATGTTGGATTAACTCATTTGAGAGAGAACAACTGAGATGGTCTGCTCAGCATTATGGAGAACAGAGTAGCTAAAAACACGTCAATAAAACCACAGGTAGAGTTCAGAGCCAGGCAAAGGAAGTGACTGTAAAGACTGCAAGATGTATAAATGAAAAATGGCAAATAAATAAATAATTTTCTCCTAGCTTAGCAAGGAGAAATTACTAAAATATTTACTCTAAGGGGAAAGAAACGGGGAATTTCTATTTATCTTTGCATTCGATTACGTAACAAGGGACATTCAATAAAATTAAAGGCATCACATTCAAAACCAATAAAAAAGGAAATACATTTGTACACAGCACATAATTAGCCTGTGGAATTCTTTGCCACGAGACATTATTGAGACCATGAGCTTCTTCAGTTCAGAAAAAAAGATTACACATATATATTGATGAGAACATCCACAGTGTTCATCTATACATACTTCCTATTCAGTTTGCACATATGTTATGAAACAAAATGTTTATTCATTAGATAGTTGAATGGATATAAAAATGTGGGTGTTCTCATAGTTCATACAGATGTCCAATATATACACATGTACATATAAAGATATATAAATTATATAAAAATAGACACATATAATCTGTGGTTTATGTCAGAAGACAGCTTTAACTGATGATAGCGAGAACACTTTGGAAGCTTGCTCGGTCGTTATGCAATTTAAGAGTTCTTATTCCTTCTGATAACAGCCCTTTTCCAGGACAAATACTAAAATAGGTCGACCACAGATGTCATTTACAACAGCAGTCATATTGTTTGCTAGGGTGGCAAATGTTCAGAGTACCATGGAATTGGTATTTACAGTCTTGTTTAGGAAGAAGACAAATTTCTGCCGTGCTCTAGTATTACTACAGCTTTATTGGGGGACAGAAACTTCTGGAACATGGTTCAGGACTATTCTTCAGCATAGTAAAGTCTTGCCATTGAAATATTTGCCCCATCTGGATAAAGATATGGATGGGAAATGCGATTAAAGATTGAGGCACGTCCCATGGCTGAGAGCTGCAGTGGTTGCTGCCAGCCGATGAGAACAAATAGCAGATCAAGTACTATAACTTGAACAGGGGGGTGAGAAAGCTAAAATATGCTGGTGTCCACTGAGGTGATGTTACCATTAATAAGTTGTTTTCCCCTAGAAGAGTGCTGCTTCTCTCTGCTTTAAGAACAAGTATCTACTACTTAAGACTGAAAAGAGAAATAGAATAATATCCTCAGTTTGAAAGTGGGTTGCAGAAGGGGATAACGAAGGGGGGAAAATGGTGCCTAAGTATTCCTGTCCCCTTGGGAAGGTTTGTTGATATGCCAGTAAAGTTTTACAATCCCTTAGCACTCCATGAAAGGACACCAAAACACCTAGACCTAAAAAGTGGCTTCAGAAATAAGATTTTACATTTTAAACCTGGAAGAAAAAATATAGAGCATTCACAAACTGCTGAAACCTTCAGTCAAGCTCCTGAACTTCCTGGCACAGAAAAATTAAAATGTCTGAGATCTGTTAGAGATGAATAATCAGACTGCTTCATTTTGGTCTTCATTTGGTTGTTATACCATAGAGAAGACAGTAACCACTTCAGTACCTTTTTGTCTAAGAACTTCCACTGAAGCTGTGTGACTTGATTCACTAAAGCATGGATGGGGTCCATTTGCCCCAGAAAACACCGACGTCCAGGAAAAAAAAATAATTAAAAAAAGTGGCCACAAGGCTTTGATTCCTTCCAGTTGGCCCATGCCAGAAATAAAAATTAATATAAAATGTATTTAAATCAATGTTGGGTTACAAGGGAAAAGGGGTTTATTGTATGATGGACTCTCTTCCTCTGTAACGAGGGACGTGGGTTGTTTAAATTGTCACTCTCTAAACACACTCTTTTAGTGTGATGGCCATATGTAAATATGCACTGAGCTTTTCTCTTTGTGTATATGGTCCATTCATAACTTATTAGTCTAGCTGCAGAAATTCTACTTTTTAAGGAGCTAACAGATTAAAAACAGGAAGAAAAGCACTATTACCTTCCTCACTTCTAGAAAACAAATCAAAATTCCCAAATAATTATGCACGTGGATGATCAAGCAAAGGAATCTACAATCACATTTCTTCCAATTAGCAAATAAAAGACCGAATGCTCAATACTTTTTTTTTTTATTACCAACAGTAAGAATAATTAAGTTTATATCATGCACAGCAGTCAAAGTGATATAATCATATGCACTTTTTCAGATCAGAGTCTAAAGAAAACAAGTTGAAGTTGAAGCTGCTTTAAGACTGTCAGCTTTTTAAGAACAGCTTCTGGCAGCTTACCTTTATCCACTAAGGAGAGGCCACAGAAATTTAAAATAAAACAACATTAGATGAACTGAAAATTTAGAAAGCAAAGCTAACAAGATATGATACGGCATTACTTTTTAGTAGATGTGCCAAACTTTGATGATGCATAAAATATATCAACATTCTCTTGCGTAGCAGTAAAGGCACAAGTTTAAAGAAAAATTATTCATGCAAATCATGCACAGTTGAACTCTCCAAAGATGCAGCATTCTTAACACCTTTTCTGTTCTATAGACTGTACACAGTGCAGTTCCTTTTAGTCACTTTAACATATGTACAGAGAGATACAGATATATCTTTTTTTTTTTTTTTACATTTCTATTATGCCAGCATGCTTGTCAAAAAACATTTTCTTACCAAGCTCTTCAAGCTCTGAGGTCATTGACTTAGACCGCAAGGTCAGTGCAGTGGTTGGAGCTCGCTTAGGAGGTGGTGGGGCTTTGCATTAAACAGAAGAATATACAGTGTAAGTAAATACACATCTCTACAGCACTATATCCACATACACAATTTCATATTTATTGACAAGAATAAGCTACATTAAATAAGGTAATAATAAATGTATACATGGGGAGGAAAAAGCCCTGAGATGCTTTTCACATACTGCATTTCTATAGCATTTCTACTTTTAGCGTAGGTTGTTTGACACATCAGCAAGCTTTTATGTAACAGGATACATAGAAACATTTAAAGCTAAATTACTGTGAGCTTCTATTTTTTGGGAGGAAAAAGACTTTCTAGAGAAAGCTCCTCACAGCAGTTGTGCCCCTCCTTCTAAGAAATGTACATAGCTAAAAATCTCCTGGAGACCAGCCAATCTCTGCCAGATTAATTTCATCTTTGAAGAAACTGTTAAAACTGAGAAATATGAGAAAGAAGATTCAAATTTATCTTAATAATTACGGTGAGACTCGGGAAAACAGGCGAGCCTCAGAAGAAAGAAGATCTTAAATACCAAGGGATTAATCATCTAGCAGAGAAACTAAAATCCAGCTTGAGCTTTAGTACCCTGATAACGAAGGTTTCTGGTGGTCAGAAAGGAGAGCAACATCAAAAAAGATTATGCCAGTGTTGGTAGGAAAGTTGGAGAATTCCAGTAAATAAAAATGGCTCCTGGACACCAGGAAAACTGAAGGATTCTTAAGCTTTTTGGTCAATATTATACATCAGGCTACACCACTTTGACAAGAGGTGGCAAAGCAGTTTGAAGGCAAGAGTGATGGAGGAAAGAATGTTCTTCCTGCATCACCTGTATCCACTATGTCATTGTTATCCTTTGCCTCTTAAGATCCATCCTATCAGAGAGGCTCGAATGATGGTGTGTCACGAGAAAGCAGAATTATAGCTCAGGTTCAGTGCCAGGTACCAACTTGCATCAAAAAGGGACAAGAATCAAAAGTTTTTGGCAAATGGCAGACTATCAATAAAAGGCTCTGAAAAGATGACAAAGAACCAGGACTGTTTGTATAGAAACAACTTCTCCTTGGTTGGTTTTACTTAAGGCCACTATGACACATCCCAAAAAGCAGAGGTGAAAGGTTTGGTTAAAATGTGTGAAGAGTAATTCTACCAAGCTAAAAATCATGCAGAACCATGCTTGGACATAATTTTCCATAAAATAGGGTTTTTTTCCTCCTCCAAGGTGCTTTCTTTACTTATTTAATGAGCAGTAGATGTCAAAACCAATCACGGTGTAGACAGAAAAATTTTACTGATGGCCAAAGAGGGATCCCTCAGGTGCCAGCTTCCAGCCCACTCTTGTGTTGAAGAGCCAGGCAGCTGTGAGTGACAATTCAAGAAACCAGGGGGAGGAACAGGAATTTTCAAGATGTGCTGCTGCTGTACTGAACACCAGTTAGCAGCAGCAAGCTTTTCTGCCTAATGATAATTCTGAGGGCCTAATGAGCTTTTAGAGTAGGTGTTACCTGAAAAACTGGTTTTTTTGTGTGAAATTTTGGTGGGTTTTTTGGGGGTTGGTGGGTAACATGGAAATTCTTAAGGGAGTAGCCCAATCTTATGATATAGAGGCCAGACTCTTTTCAGTTGTGCCCTGTGATGGAATGAGAGGTGATGGTCACAAGGGGAAACACAGGAAGTTCCACGTCAGCATGTGGAAAAACTTCTTTCCTGTGGGAGTGACAGAGCCTGGCCCAGGCTGCCTAGAGAGGTTGTGGAGTCTCCTCTGGAGACTTTTCAGCCCCCCCGGCTCTGTTCCTGCGTGGGCTGCCCTGGGTGACCCTGCTCTGGCAGGGGGGTTGGACTCGATGCTCTCCAGAGGTCCCTTCCAACCCCCATCATTCTATAATTCTATGATATAGGTTAACCTCTAATCTCCACTAAAATTAATAGGAAAAAAAAAACCAAAACCAAAACAAAAAACAAACAACCACCCTACACTGGAAAAAAAAAAAAAGGTCTTTGAGGGACATGTTCTATACTGACCTCTCCTGGAGCCCCTGCTTTTTTGCTAGCAGACAAGGCAGAAAAAGCAGCAGTGTATGTTTTCTCCTTATGGGAAGAGGAGGGATTTTCCTTGACTGGAACAACCCCTCTACTTTGTATTAATCTAGAGGAACTTTCCCATTAAAATGGACTTTTTTTTTTTTCTTACCAGAACTTCAGTCTGGTTGCTTATTTCTCTTATTCTTACAGATCCATAAAGATGAAATTTCATGGCAAGCATGACAAGAGAATCTTCCCTTGTTGGTCACATATTAATAAGTCAACAGAATTAAATTAAATTAAACAGAAGGGAAACTTAAATTTTGTAAGTGAAATTTATAAATTAGAATTTATAAAACAGTAATTTTGGGTCCATACTCTGCTTTCTGTGGAGCAAACAAAAGGACTCCATTAGGAGAAGAGAAAAACATACCTTTCTTTCTAGCTGTGTCATCTGGATCAAGATTCCTCGTTACTGTGACAACCTTAAGAACTAGGTGATTGCCCCCTTGTCGAATCATGTTCACCACCTGCCTGTGGCCAACTTTCACTACATTCTCATTATTAACCTGCAAAGAAAAGAAAAAAGTCTTTTAGATCAAAATGCAAAATAACCCCAACTTTAGTTCTTTCAGTTTTAAAAACAGAAGGTGGAAAGAAGAGGACGATATAGAATTTCTAATTACTGGCTTTTAGTAAAAATACATATTTAAGAAACAGCATATAGCTGACATAACAGGAAAACACAGCTAGCTCTTCATGAAATATGCAACTAATTTCCTTATAATTACCATTTAAAAAGAAAGTTAATGAGTTCAACCAAATCTGTCCCTTTATATATTTTATTTCAACAATTAGCGTGCTGCAGCTCTGCATTTCATACATCAGAAATATTTCCTTCAATGATAGTCATTTTCCATGACTATTATCCACAAACATTCTGATGCATTTTACACTCTCTAACACAACCAGTGAGATATTATGAAGCTTTCCATATCATCCAGGAACAAAGATTTTCACTCCTGAAGTAAACTCTCATGTTCAAGAGACTTTCTCTGATTATATGCATTCTCCTTATTTCCCAGCATTTTCCTTCTGCACCTTTCTGGAAGGATCTACTGTCCCAAAAGCAAAGGCAACAGGACCATAGAAGTCCAAGAGGGTCTTCATGGAAAAAAAAAAAATGAGCTCACCATATGAAGCCCTGACCTGCTATTGTGGTCACATCAATTAAACCTTAAACTTCTCTGCAGCATTAAACTTCAAAATGTATATGCTCTGGGTAATTCCTAGTGCTACATTATCTCTTTTTTTTGGCTGTATATGTCTTTCCATACTATTAATTAATAGACATGGAAAAAAGCATGGGCATAAAAACTGTAAATAAGCATGGATAAAAGCAGTTTATTCATTCAATCTATAAGGAGTCACTGCAAGTTAGCTGAAATCCAAATGGGAGCAGCATATAAGACTGAAGTGCTGCATGTGCTATTTGAACACAGAAGACACTGAGGAATGGAATCAGGGAAGAAGAGCTGCTGCCAGAATACACGCTGGGAAGTTGATCTCTATCCAAATTTCAACTGACTCAGTTTTATTTCACTGCGATCACTCAGTGCCTTCCAAAATGAACAGTCATTTTCAAGGTAAGTGTTTTTAGCCTCCTCTATTTATTCTGACAGGCCGGGCATCTCACACTCTAAAGAATTTACAGTTTAGAGTTAAATCTCTCATTAAATATTATTGCCATTTAGCTGAACAACAAGCACAAGCAGATGCGCTCGAAAAAGGTTTTCCATCCATTGTAACACAAGAAAATCTTGCCTTTTTTTCAGGCTTTAGCTGAGACAAAATGCATTATGATGAAATAACATCTTGCTAAGTCATATTTTTAATACAATGCTGCAGTCAGAGGTCTCAAAGCATGGTCCTTGTGCTACGTTATAAGCTTGAGATGCATTCTGAGATGCTTTTTTAGTTTCATATACAGTGATGTAGGTGTAACACATGCTGAACATCCAGACCTGTTGAGCAGGCAAATATGAAGTTCTCTCCTTCTGTAGGTGGAGGATATAAAAGAATATCGACTTGAATAGGACTGTTGCTGGTTTGTTTTATTTTACACCTTCTTAGCATCTGGTATTCAATTCCAAGGTATGGTATTAATTTAGCTGGACCAATGGCATCTAAATTTAACCTAACACATTTTAGCAAATGGAGTTATCCATTTACTTATGAATTCCTTCCAGTATTAAAACCTCAACCAGGTAATTCTTTTCCACAGTGAAAATGTTCAATTAATTAAAACCTCCAGAATGCATCTGCTCTATCTTTACTGGAATTAAATTTTAAGTTTGGAAGCCAGCATGGATTACAATATAACCCCTGATGCCATCAAAAAATAGAGACCTCCAAATAAATCAAAAAGTTTAATATTAATCAAACACATCACTAGTGGAAAGTGATAAATGTGTAAAATGAGAAACAGCTTATGCAGCATCCCATCTGTTCACATGGGTATGTGCAATGATATTTAACATTTAGAGCAAGAGCAAAATATATACGGCGTATTTTTTTAAAGCTGCCTCAGAAGCCGAACCTGGAAATGACTGTTTATAGCAGCTTTGTTTAAAAGGCACGGTTAGGAAAGCTGGTAGAAAAGATTTATATAGAGAAAATAAAAATATTGATAGATGTCTGATGATTAATTAACTCTGAGAGTTCAGAGAAAGAGTTGATGACAAAAGAACTGTGAAAGCAGCAGAGCAGTGCTTCATCCTCACCATCTTTAGCACCTCGGGGGGTAAAACTGTAGCATGATTACAAAGAAATAACATTGGAATTGTCAGTGGCTTATGAGGAACTAGAATTGCAGGGGCAGTCTCTCCTTCTTTTAACCTTCTTCAGTACTTTATATAAGCTGAATGACTCTAGAAATGGTTATTAAGTGGCCACCCGAGTTTGTTTGGAAGGTTTAGATTGATATTTTTCAGCCAAACTTTTTCAAATGTGAATATTTTGATGGGACTGTCTCTCTGCTTCCACTTCAAGCTTTGGCAGTGGTGGAAGAGGACTGCATCTCAGCTGGGCTTTGCAACTGAGCTGAAGAAGGTGTTACTGTTCCTGAAGATTAAACCTACCCCTCCACCCCCTCAAATACAAGAGTCTACTTCCATCTCTTAAAGAAAAGAGCATCTTATTCTTTACACTACTTATTCCCCACAGAAGCTACAACTGGGTGGGTGCCTCTTCCGCCACAGCCCCACCACTGGGCAATGCCTGATTTGCAAACAGACTCTGCACTGCTTTTAGCTCACCTACGTGGGCAGATTTAGGACAGAAAGAAAGAAGAAATGCTATTATTTGAAAATGTGGGGTTTTTTTTTTGGAAAAGAGTATATGAATGAGTGTCCTAGAGATGCTGGGGGTGATTATAGGGATCTTGGGACAGGTTGTGATAAAAAGGATTTCTGGGTTTGGTTTTTTTTTTTCTGAAATGTGTGACAATGGAATGGGTTGAAAAATAAAACAGAAAAGAGAAAATAGAAAAATAATAAAAAAATATG
>JANIJG010016593.1:0-39166 GCA_024611175.1 Megaceryle torquata | reverse complement strand
AGTAAATAAAAGGAAAAATAACATAAAATCTTATAAGAAATTAAAAGTTATTAATTAAAGAAATAGATAAATTTAAATAAAATAAAATAATAAATTCAAGCCTGCAGATTGTAGGATAGCAGATGCATAAGCTGGAACATATTCACCAGAGCAGCCTTCCCGTAGGAAGGTGCAAAAGAAAAAACACTACCAGAGAAAGAGCCCTTTGCCGAGTTTGTTCTATTAATAAAAAATAAAATCTTAATTTCTTCAATGCATCATCCTAATCCTTCCATTAGCCAAGCATTCTCTCGGTGGAAAACGCAGTCAATCATTTTCAACTCTATGTAAGCAGACAAGACTCAAAAATGCTGCTGAGAACGACTGTTGGTGTAAGTGGTGAATAAATTCACCCTGCAGTTGTGAACGCACGTTCTGGCAAAACAAACTTCTCCAAAGCTGAACTACTGGAAAAAACCAAGCAGCCCCCCAGTCTGTTACAACCCCCTGCCCACACACGTTTGAAAGAGCCATGGGAAGTGCTTAACAAAACTCTAACCCAATTACAATTTGTACCAGCAAAATAAATAGCACACAAGTAAATTTACAGGCGCTTGGATGACACATTTGCCTTTCAAGTAACCACCTGGTTGTGCACATTAAGACTGGTTAGGCGTGGCACAAACCAGTATCAATTTCCCATCTGTGAAGTATTTTTATCTGGTAGAGTCAAATGCCAGACAAAGAAAGACACGGTGACCTAGACAATCTTTGGGAACTTATTGGTTCGCTCCTTACATCCGCAGTGCTAACCCCGGGGCCAGCTGAAAGATTTTCACTCACTGAAATCCAACAACTGGTCGTGGTGTTCATGGTTGTGCTGGTCTTGACCTGTTGGTGATGGGCTGGAGTAGTATTTAGCACAAAGTCAGATCACATCCAAAATTTTCACTCTCCAAGTTTATCTAGTGTCCAAAATCCTGTTATTTGCTTCACGTTAAAACCCCCAAATCCATCTGAAATGCCAGATGCTTTTACCAGGGCTCGTCTGCTGTTGTAATCCAGCATCATCAACAGGCTCATGACCAGCAAGAAGTTGGATGGCCTACCCAGAAAGGGTGGCAAAGCAAATTTGAACAAATTCTTCTGGCAGCAAACTTTTCCCTGAGTATTGCGGGAAAGGACCGAAGGAATACAGTTGTTGTTGATCTAAATGAGGTGGTCAAAAAGCTTCTCATCTAAAAGATGTTTTAGATTAATATGCTATTTTATGTATTTAACCATTTCTATGTATGGTATTTTTTCTATGTATTGTATTTTTTCTATGTATTGTATTTTTTCTATGTATTGTATTACTATATGTATTGTATTTTTATATAGTATTTTTTAATATGCATTTTATGTATTTATGCATTGTAACATTTTTCTGTATTTAAAATGCATTTAACCACAAACAATGTCAAGATTCATTGTCTCAAAGAGCCGACACATGAGTTTAACCCGTGTCTTAGATTAAAATAGAAAGTAGTAATATAATATATTAGTCCCATCATGGAAATTAATTTATGAGTTTGTATCTGTAAACCAAATTATTCACATCACAGCAGAGAAGCTTGGACAAAAGCAGATGGCTTCAGTCCACTGGGCCTCAACTATTCATTTATTTGAACACATCCTGCAATGGGCCTTGAACAGCCCTTGGAAAATTCCTGAGAATTTACTAATACAAATAAGAAGTTAATTTACAATCTGATCTCCAACACAACCATCCCAGATTGTTATTAGTATTTGACTATATCCTATTGAATCTAATTGAGTGTAAAAGATACTTCAGAGACCTTGTGCACTCTGCTGACCCAAAAGGCACTATTAAAAAAATCCAAACCAAATTTCATCAAACCAGGCATACGAGTGTGTGGAAACTCCAGCTGAAATCTTGCAGGAGTAGAGTTTTTAATAGTAATCCACCTGCTCAGAGATTTGCCTGGATTGGTGACCTCAGTGCACGGAAAGAAGCTGAAGGCGGCGAGCAAGGCACTGGACCAGGTGATCACCAGAGGTGACTTCCCACCTCAGTAGTTCTGGGGTTCTATAGGGCTTCCTTAAAAGAAGAAATATAAGGAGGTACCTACAGCCTTTCAGAAAAAAAAAAGAGGTACATAGGAATTACAGGAAAAGCACTGCAATCATTAGTAGCATTGCCACAATACAAATCTCTTTGCATAAGCTCAAATATTAGAGTAGACAAACAAGATAGAAGGGAGCTAAAGAAAAACACCCTGGGGAGATATATTGTGCTTTTTCTCCTGCAGCTGCCCCAGCAAGGGAAGGTGAGTGCCTGGTGCTGCTCCCAGCAAGGGCAGCAGGACAGGCTGAAGTGCAGCCTCCCTGGAGAAACCCAGGATCTGCAGGGCTGCTCCAGCCAGGCAGAAGACTTTTCCTTTGATAGATTTAGCAGTGGCAAAACTGTCATCTTCTGAACTGCAGCATGAACCTGGTTTCTGCCTAGAGATAGCTGAGCCATGCTTTTGAGGAAGGCTTTAGCCTGCATCACTTCATCCCCTTGAGTAGCACCAGTACAAATCTTCAGCTGCACTTCGGAACATCTATTTCTGATAGAAGCCTTGAAATGAAGAGGCATCTCAGATCATAAACTCCAGACTCCTTTGTTGTCATGGCAACTGCATCACATAATTTGTTTCTCAACATTAAGCCGAGCTCCATCTTGGAACTTCTTAGATTTCTTGTCCCTGTTATTCCTGTTAGGCCCAAAACCTCCGAATAGAACCTTTTTTATTTCCTAATTTCCATCCTAGTTGTGACCAGTTTATATTAATCCTCCTTTCTTTCCTGTGCTAAACTGGCAATAGCCTAAGTAGCTCTTTCCCCCCCTACTCTCCATACATTCTACAAACATACCAAGTGGCAGTAACCCCCTGTCTTGGCTAAACAAGCATTTTAAGAACCTATTATGACAAAGACTATGACATAATCTCTGACATAAATCCTGTATGGAGCACAACAGCTGCTGACACTGTCAAAGTGGTTTTCTTTTTGGTTTTTTTTGGTCCTTTTTTTCTGTTTTATTTGTCTTGTTTTGTTTTTTAATGTGTCTAACTTCAGCCAAACTAGGTTATAAAGGCAGTCATATGTTCACTAGTGTTTCACCTGAACTACACTGCACCCATGTCAGTGTCTGGCCTTTCTCAAGAGAAACACACCACTTATTTTCTTCTAATAACATACTAGATGCAAGCAGGGAATGTCTGTATTACCCCCATCCTCACACTCGTTGACTGGAGCATAGATATTTTTGACTATCTGAGAGAGTTACTTACACACAGCCAGTGGAAAATGAGACTTTAAGTTCAGCAACAAAATGTTTGATCCTAATGCTGGTTAAAAACTGTAAAAGCCCTGACCTTTTTCCACAAGAGATTAATTGTGGATTTTGCTGAGGTGGCCAGGTAAATAGACACAGTATAACAAGAAAACACAACTGGAGAGTTTAGTGGAATTTCCCTTACCCCCAGCTTACTTTAATTAAAGGTGTTCAATAAATAATATTCCAGTCTTACCAGTAAAAAGAAGTCATGGAATAAGTATATCAAAATGGTTTCTGAATAACATCTCAGTTTGTCCCATTACAAGTGTTGGCAAGTAAGACAACAGCATTGCTCTTGAACAGAACTCAACGGTTTGGGGTCAAAGTTGAAAGCGTACACTATAAGAAAAGCAGCAGAGTTGAAGGTTGCCATTTGTCTCTTGCCCATGCCATGGTTGAGAAGGTGGAACCATGCTAAATTAGTATTTTCACCAAAAATTTTGCATTTTTCATAACTATTTCTAATCTGAAAGCTGCTGAAAGTAACTAACTACTATCCTCATGAGACTACCTTATGCAGAACATTTAAACATCACTCAATTACTTGGACTCATTCCTATTAAAAATAATTGTCTCCATTAATCAGTACGTGTTACTATTTTGAATCATTTGGTTTAAGTCACATTTCTTAGGAGAGGTTCAATTAACTTTATTGCAGTTGATTGAACTGCAGTGTACCGCAATCAATTAAATTACACTTAGGATGAATTTGTCCAATGGCTTTCAGGTGCAAGAGGTGGCAGTTTTTCATGTCCTAACTTCTCTCAGGAAAAAAAAAAAAAATCAAATGAATTGTGCACATCTGTTTTGCTCTCCTCATACAGGCAGCTGAAAAGGTTTCCATCTCTGAGGACTCTCTGGAATAGTTCCACCTAATTGGTGTATGTTGATACAAGGTAGCCTGAGGTTGTGACCTACACTTGGTATTTTAACCTGGTTTAAAGAATGTGACTTATATTTGCTGAATATTTAATGGTCTGGGAATGTCAAAGACGAACAAAAGACGTGCAGTGGTTGTTGAGGTTTCTGACCAGTTCTCATTCTCCGCACACTCAAGAGTAGTTACCAGACAAGAGGTTTCTACCTCGGAACAGGCTCTAGAGGTCCACAGAGAGTCAGGGCACAATTTGGTCCATAGTTAGGGAGAGAGTTTGGGCTCAGATTAAGATTTCATCTTCTTTCTCTACCAAATCTTTCTCCTCTTCCCTCCCCTTGTGCTGAGAACTCAGGAGCATGTCAGAGCCAAATACATCACCTGGCTGGTTCACAATGATCCTTAGGAGAAGAGTGGCCTAATTTCATCCCGGAGGTTGGCTTTGGCATTCACCTCACCCCCTGCCCTAGTTCTGTGGGCACTGTATTTCTTTACTTCTCCTTTTGTCTTTTCAGCATGTACTTATTTATATTCTGAGTTCCAATAGTACCCGATAGCTCATTTTTCTGGTATGTTTGCTTTTTCCTTAAAATAAACTCAGTAAAGTTAGGCTGATAACTAATTTTGGTTTTGGTTTTTATTGTTGTTGCTTTTTTTTCTTGTAGGTGGTTTATTTTTTTCTTTTGGTTGGTTGTTTTTTTTGTTTGTCTTTGGTTGGTTTTTTGCTTTTTTTTTTGTCTGTGCATTTTGTTGGGTTTTCTTTCTGTGTGGGTTTGTTGGTTTTTTTTTTTGAGGGAGGGGCTTTGAATTGAAAAAAAATACATTCTAAGTTAAAATTCAGCAAAATTTAAATGAAGTTTGAAGTGCAACAAAGAGTATTTATTTTAACATTCATTTCATGAACAGGCCTCTTAAATTTAGTTTGGTCTCGGATGCTATTACAGCCTATAAATTATGGTACACAGCCAGCACTAAAAATAGGGTACCAAAAATAGCTAACTAGAGGTCACCCCCATACTAATGAAACATTTCTAGTCTATCTGCCCTTCACAGATGGAATCATGCATGAAAATCTCCAACTGCTTAACCATTTCAAGCAGAGCTGCTTTCAGCTCATTTCTCTGATGTATCCATAGCCACCCCACTCTGCTGGGGTTTGTTCTGAGGTCTGAGCAAACTGGGTTTTTCGGGTAAAACAAATAAATGCAACCCAAGCTGCATATTCAAATTTGTGAGATCACCCAGTGTTAAGCATTTCACTTAAATGATCCGGATTAAAATTATCCTCCTTCTGATAAAGTGACTGCACAGGAGAAAAAACCAGGAAAACAAAAAAGGAGGATAATTTTAATCTGGCTCATTTAAGTGAAATGGTTAATACTAGGTGGTCTCATAAATTGTTGTCATCTGATGGGGGGCCAGTGGTGGGCAGCACAGCAAGCGGAATGGGGGTCCGGTTGGGTGACAAGCTGTGGACAAGCATCCTTTTGGCAGCACTGTACTACCACGTGCTCCTGTTGCATCCCTCAGCTCTTCTGGGACAACTCTTTCTTTGCAGGGCAGCCTGGAGACCAGGTTCCATTTTGGACAGACTGCATTTCTAAGCCAGGCCTGTTCCTGGAGCCATCTCATAGAGCAGCTTCACACATGTCTTCACCTGAGCCGCCGAGCAGGCAGGTGGGGACAGGAATGAAAAGCAGAAGAAGCTGAAGCCAGTGCTACAGCTACACAAGCGCTCGTGTGATTCCACCCTGCGAGCAGCACTCCTCTGCCACACTCTGACCTTTGCAGTGATTAAATGCTCCAGACCCCAGTTAAACAATTCCCAACTTAACACTTTACAAAAACACGAGGCTATGTTCAACCCTAAAAATATATCCCTTTTTCAAGCCAGGAGTACAGCAGGATTATGCAAGCACTGAGAAGACAATAGATCTTTATTTGAATTCTGAATGAATCCCTTGCAAAGTGTTTACAACAGATAGCAGGCTGAGTCCTTCTGGTTTTAAAACTCTTGAGTAGCTGTGTGAAAGGCCATTAGGAATTCTAAAATATGCATCAAAATATAGACCTCTTTATGAGTATGAACAATGCAGCCCAATATTCTTTTTCATTAGGCAAGCCCACATGAGTTGGGCAATAGAGTTTAAAATTAAACATTATACGTGTAATGTAAACTGGCTGGTTCTGTAGTTTTCAATGATTTTCAGTTCAAACCTTTACAGAGATTACACAGATATTGACAGAAGGTGCTGTCATCAAGTACAGATAATCTGTATTTCCATATAAAGTCACTTTGCAGAAAAATGCATCTGCATTAGGAACAATAAAAGAAAATAAATATATTGCTCATGTCTTTCTCTTTATGTAGAAAAGCCTAATCTTACAGCAGAGAGAGAGAATTCTTTCTCAAAGTCTTGTTAGTTTTAACTAGGCTGTCTTAAATATATTGCTCGTGTCTTTCTCTTTATGTAGGAAAACCTAAACTTACAGCAGAGAGAGAGAATTCTTTCTCAAAGTCTTGTTAGTTTTAACTAGGCTGCCTTAAACTTGGGATTGCTTATAAGGGGGTTTTTTTTGAGGCCATGCATCATATTGCTAAAACACAGGATAGTCAGGTTAGGATGTATGTGATGGCATTTGCTGTACAAACCTAGAAGAAAATGTAGTAAAACTTCTGCATCTTTAGAGCAAGATTTGTAGGCAATTATTTTGTTCTTCAGAGATACACTCTGCAAGGAAATAAGAGCTACCTAACGGGTAAAACAAATGTAAGCCAATATTCAGGCATGTAATACCCTCCCTGTCTTTAAGCCAATATTCAGGCATGTAATAGCTTCCCTGTCTGTGGAAGAGCACAAACAGGACTGCTTCCAGAAACAGAAACCTCAACAGGAACAGCTCCAGCTTGATTGTTCAGCCACGTGGACTGCGCCCCATTGTAAAGTGCGTTTTACTTGACGTTTGCTGTTGTAAGATCATTGGATCACTCAGCTGTTGCTTGCCCAGTAGAGTCGTGCAGCTGACCTGTACTACAGAAAGGCATCCTTTGCTTCACCAGAGTCCTGATTTGATTCGTTTTATGCTTATAGACTTCAACAGCACTGCTGACTGAGATACTGGTAAAGAGTTTGTGCCTGTGGACCATTAAGCCACAGCTATGCCTGAGAGCAGGAGTGAGCAAAGACTGAAGTCTGGGCCTATGAAATGCTTAAGTATGTACAGAATAATCAAAATCACATTAAAAAATGTTTTCTGTATTAAAGAGATAGACGTTAGTCAGTTGGGTCATGAAGTTCGTGGTGTTAGGAGTGTCCTACCCTCATTTAGAAATTAATTGCACTAAAGGTACTGCAGTTTTCTATTAATTGCCATAAGAATGTGCATAGTTTATGCAAGCCTTCTGAAACTAAAAACCACATGAGCTACCCATCCTAGACTCATAGCACACTGTAGTTACAAACGTGGACGTGTTGGTTTAAAATAACCAACCAAACTATATCACAAATAAATTTTAAACTACCTATAAACAAAGAATAAATTGGAATTGCTAAGGCAACAAAAGAAAAATCCACTCCAGTTGTAGTAGCTGTTTTGCAGAAAGAGATGGTTCTCCACCTCAGGTTAATGGCTCCAGGAACAAGTAAGAACAATAGCTGACAAACCTCTAGTATCTACTTTTGCTGAGCAGTGCCACTATTCAGCAGATTCATCCACAAGGACAACAATAAAAATCCTCCTCATCCTACTTCGTGAAAGAGTATCAGGGTGTGTATCTGTGATGATAACACAAAATAGACACTAGCCACAAATCCACACTGCTACACCCCATCAAATCACCAAAACCTCAAAAGCAACAAAAGACAACGTTTGCAGGGCTCTTTAAAGAAACCAAACTTGTTCATAAGAACTTCATTAATTTATGAGTCTGTTTTGTTACCCCTCAAAGAAGCAACGTTCTAATTTATTTACTATCCACATAGAATGACTTTTTATCATCCTAAGCAAAAGTGCAAAAGGCTTCTCTGTTAAGAAGGAATGATTTATTTTGGTGAGTGAACAAGCACCACAGAAATATAACAGCAGATTCCTCAGAGCATTTTGTCATAGCGAATAAGAATCACCAAACCTTCCATTAAGTTTGATTTTATTTGTAAATAGTTGGAAGTAAAAATCTATTTTTGTATCATCTGATGACTCATGGAGCACGAGGAAATTTTCTGGCCTTTAAAGCAGCTCCACCTAGCCTACACAGAACGCTAGTCCTGAGGCAATATCCTTGCAGCAAAAGGCAAAACCAGTTGAGCAATGTTTTGCCTTATGCATTGCTCCAAGTCTGTGGGCGCCTGCAGTGGCAAGGAGATGATGCAGCCTGTCCTTTGGAAACATTTGCTCCACAGTGAAATTCTGTAGCAAAACAAGCTGGAAACACTTGTTTGGAACACACTTCTTTCCTTCTAGTGGCCAAAAGGAACCCAAATTTGCCCTCCTCTTTCTTCTAACTCCTAAAGTTAGCAACAAAATTGCCTGCTTCGCAAGGAGAAGTCAGCTGTGCAATGGATTGGATGAATCAGTGCTGTTACACGCTGACATTTTAGGAACACACTGAGTAGCTCCACGGCAGTGTCAAAATGTAGCAACTCATCAGAACCACATTATTGCAAGAAACACGCCACAAAGCCAAACAGACACTGAGGAGAGGGAGGCAAAGGAAGCACCGCTGAACAGAACACAAGAGGTTTTTGAATCAGAAAACAGCAGCCTCCCTTGTAACAAGCAATTTGGAGACGTGTGATCCGTCCCCTTTTAATTTTTGTGCACTAAATTAAAAAAAAAAACAACAAACCCAAACCATTCGGATGTAGCAAAACCCCAGTCAGCTCGATTCCACGTTAAATCTTTCTGAATGTGAATGAAGTATAAAGCAAGCAAGCAAAGATGGAAAGAAATGCACTTAGTATGTAGAACAAAGGAAAAAGAGAAAGGGATGCTGCTGCCTTCCATGGAAGCACAGAAATGCTGTTTCCAAAAGTAAGGAAGAGAAGCTTGTATTTAACCACCAAATACAGTGCAAATCTCTTACAATTTAAAGTGCAGTGTAACTAAGGGCTGTAGAATGGAATTTAATTGTTAACCAAATTTGTGTGCAAAAGTGCCTCTAACTTTAGAGGCACTGGGGAAAGAGTATTTCCCACCGAGTTATAACTGTCGAAAGCTGTGTCAAGGTGTCTTGTCTTCTACTCAGAAGTGAGATGGACACCTTCAATGAAAGCTAGGAGCTCAGATTCATGAAGTACTTGGCGACCTACATCCCACTGCAAAGGAGATACAGCTACCTGAGATGTGGGAGCGACTCCTGTGAACACCTGATGTGCCAAAGCTTAATCCCAATTCATCATCATCACTGAAGGGCCTGTCAAACACTTGCTCCTGACAGTGATACAGATGGCAAGTTACTCACCACAGCTCGGCCACCTTCCCAAGTGCTGAACTACTAAATCCTGTTTGGCCAGTGCCTGCAAAGGCACCCCTGCCAGACCCAGTGAAGGATCTGGGAATCAGCACGAGCTGAGGAACGTTTCCAGGAGACCCAACAGATGCAGCTGCCTTGCTCTGGAGGCTGATTCTAATTGTACAATAGTGCTTTGCTCCATACCTATGCCACCACACTTTTAATACTTTCATTTACCAGTGTATGTGAATTTTACATGCTAGAGATATAGCTGGGAAAAGGAACTTTGCATTTTGGCACACATGCATCAAGTAATTCCACCACAGTAGCTCCTGGTTTTATTTCACAACTAGCAGCAGCAATTTCTTTAGTGCCATGTTGCTCACATGGAGACATAACTCTGATAAAGAGGGGTACTCACAAGTCTAACATATACATCTTAGATGAATTAAAGGTAGTAACTGATTCTCTGTGAATGCCATCTTTTTTTTTTTTTTTTTAATCCCAGCCTTTTAGCTCTTTGCTTAATTGCCCAAACTGCAGCAGAACCACAACTGATTTCTCTCCAAATGCCTTGATCTAAATCAGCTTTGCCCCAGTTACCAATATTGACAAGTTAGTCTGGCTCTGGTAGAAGGACAATTTTAGTGTATTCTAATATGTTTGTTATTGATTTCCAGGTGTTTTGGTTTTTTTTCAATCTACAAGGAAGACAGCTATGAAAAGATGTGCTTTAGATCCTGCAGTCTGACTAAGATAACATGAAAGCTTCAGTTCTAGGAAACTTGCTGTGAAAAGTAACCTTAACGTGTGCTACTCACTCCTACTGATGTGCACTCCAAATCCTGCCCAGGTAGCACAGGTAGAACTGCCCGAGCCTGAGGCAGAATGTCTTCTGCCACTGGGTTTCATTACTACATGTTTGTCAGTCTTCATAGCATCTTCCTGCAGAAGGAAAGGAATTCCTGATCCAGAACCAAAGCTCCTGAGAGCTTCTGAAATTAAAAATATTTTTAGACATTCTAAATATAGGCTGCCTGAAATAGTTAAGTGATCAATTGTTAATAATATATAGTTTCTTTCATCCACATGTATTATATAGGCTTACCAGTGAGAATATATTTCTTATTGAAGGAGCACAATTTTGGCCAGAGGAATGGAGAAAAATGTAGGCGTGCATTTGACAACGCAGGGATGTACTGGAAATAACTCTGCTAATAGGCATGGGAACAGTGAAAAACGTGGTGTTCAGAGGCAGTAGTTTAAAAATAAATAAATAAAGTAGACAAAATATGCCATTAATTAGTCCTTAATGTTTTTTAAGTGGGGAAGAAAAGCTATAATCTGATACAGCCTTTACTTACTCCATCAAATGGCCAATCTTGGTACAACAGGCAAGGGCTTCATAAAAATAACACAGAAGGACAATGGATTGGAAAAATAATTCAGTCTTCTCAACAACATATTGACTCCAATGTTAATGTCTCAACAGAAAGCTTCGGAGCAATTTTGCTCAGGTTCACGTGGCAGTTCTTTCTCAGTGCTATCGCACAGAAGGAAAAAGTTGGAAATTCTATTATTTTGGAGAGGAGCTCCTCTCCTTTCGATATTAAGACACTGAAGGGCATTTCATCCTTTACCTCACTACAATTTCTTCCAAGGACAAGTCTAGGACATAGAGACAGAACGGTTCCTGAGGTGGGTGCATTAGAAGCACATGAAGTAGCATGGAGCAACCTGGCATCCCTCAGTGCTGCAGAGTGACACCACACAGAGACAAGAGCCTGAATCCTGGAAGAAATGCAGTCGTGCCAGCATTACCCTCGGGCTAATTAGCATCACATCACCACGTTTTTTGTCACTTCCTATGTTCCATGCCAGCTTTTTCTACCCCAGGCCACGCAGCGTGTTCATGTGTGCACCCGCAGTGGTAGCGCTACACACAGAGGGACAGCGGTCAGGGATGACATATGGAGATTCTTGTTGAAGGTGCTAAGTATAGTTTTCAAAATTTAATCAAAATCAATATGATTTTGTACACTAATGACAACAGTATTCTCAGAACAGAAGGGATTAATTAGCTATGGCATTCAGCAGTTACCCCTCAGCAGCTGCAAGATCCAGATAAATGGGATTAGGCGACTGTACAGATTGCACCTCTTGCTCAGAATTCTGCTTTTGCAGCAAGAGGAAGAAGGGTTAATCCTGTCATCTTGTAACCAGATTTTTCCTTGACTTTCAAGAAAAATATTTATATAACCCATACTCTAAAGAATCTAGACACTGACTTCTCACTACTCCCCGCATCTCAAACTGCTCAGAAGGAGACAAAGCTACCAAAATCAGCTTGCTCTCTTTCCCAGCACACTCATGTTTTCAGAAATGAAGTCAAAGACATCAGCAGATACGCAGCTCCTAGTCATTAATGGGATAAAATTATTTAATTCCAAGATGCAATCTGCATTTTAGAGTTAAAAAAAATCTTTAAGCTAGACTGTAAACCTGGAAAGAGACATCCCAGACCAGGCTTGAACATAGTTAGCAAATGCATAGTTAGCTGTTTTCTGGTATATAAGCAGTGATATTTTTAAAATATTTATTTATTTAGTTAGTTACCATAAACTGTAATACAGATAGGTCATTATACTATCATTTTACCTACATTGTTATCTACCTCAGCTTAGTATTTTTCTATTTTCTCCTTGTTCTTTTTGTTGCAACAAATTCTTGCAACATTTTAGACCTATGTCCTTGCGAAGTGATAAACTTCTGTGTGACAGACTGAGTTTGAATTTATTTTCTTCTTGCATTGCTCGTTATTTAGAGAATTTTCTTACTTGTTTTTGTTGTTGTAGTTAAGTGGCATGACTTTATCCTGTAGGACATACAGTCTGTTTCTCATAAAGGAATTAGCAAATAAATTTTAAGGTCACACACTTGGATTACGGAGTAATTCTTTACTGCAAAAAAACTAACCAAACAAACACTCTAAAGGCCAGGGACTTCCAGTCATTTTTAAAGATGACTATCAGGTTAAGAGGTCACTGTAAGGAGCAAAAGACTGCTGAGATGTCTTAATGAGCTGAGGTACTGTGTCCATAAGAGAAGGATCTTGAAGAAATTCTTTCCTGGCTAGTTTTATATTCAAAGAGAAGAGAGCATATCATGGAGTATTATTCAGAAATTGAGAATTTGTGAGAAGATACCAGAAATTGTCTGAAAAGTTGTCCCACGTCTATGGAATAGACAGATTTTCCATATTTAGGGAGTTGTATGGACACAAGAACTCTAAAACCAGATATTCAGTCGCTCTGGTTATAGATTGAAGACCTAGAAAACCTGATGCAGCCTCCTCAAAGTATCAAATCCTCAGTATGCCTTCTAATATATTCTAACATAGATATTCTTCTAATATATTTCCAACATTGCTCCAAAATAAATAATTCTTATCATAGAACCACACAGCATCATAGAATGGTTTGGGTTGAAAGGGACCTTTAGAGATGAGCTGGTCCAACCCCTCTGCCACAGGCATGGACATCTTTCACTAGCTTAGGTTCCTTCCCATAAATCCAGACCACTTACCTAAGGATAAAGACAAATGTATGTCCTTGTTGCATATAAAATAAAGCAAATATGCTGAAATTTTAGAAATCCAGCCAAGATTAGAACTGTATCGTTACTTATCTGTACCAAGATTAAACTGATAATAGTTTGAAATAGGGAGGATTTTGGGCTTAGCACCTTAGCAATTGAAACTTCTCTCAGAACCTGAAGGAGGCATAAAAGTGGGGTGACTTTTTCTGTTTATTTAATAACTTTTTGGTTTCGGTCTTGACAGTGTCATTGTAATGTTACTAGTTACAAATCAATCAACTAAAACTTTGCCTTTTTCTTGATGCTGTGACTCCTGCTATGCGTGGGATTTATGTTCTTTGACAACAAACCCAAATGAGTCTGCCTGAATTCTGACCTGCAGCAGTATCTCATTAAAGCCTTATTCTGGTGCCATTAAAGTCTATTACCACGGAGGATGGCTCAGTTCTCTGCACTGCAGTGAGGGACTTTACAATTCTAGATCCTTCTTATCAAGCAGGAATCCTGCAAATACAAAACATTTTCCACCATCTTTACCCCACTCACTTCAGTATCATCCAGTAAATAATCAGGGAAATGGGAGTGAAATAACAATTAGGATCAAACTTTGTCCTCTAATCACAGAGGAAGTTTCTCCTAACACCAAGGAGTTAAGCCACTAGCTAACAAAGCATAACTGGTAAGTAGGACAGAGCGTGTTGTCTTCAGCCAGAAGGATGTATTCCCAAACAAGAGGGTGAAATGAAAGATGTTTAAAAGCCAAAAATAGAAAGGAAGGATGGACTGCAGGTTGTGATAAAAAATGAAGGTTATTTTCCTCCACCTGGAAAAGACAAAGCAAACTTTCACTTGACAAACCAGTATGAGGGAAGCCATATATTTTATGTTTTCACTTCTTGCTTTGCCTTCTAAGCAGGAAGTGTAGTTGTATCAGTTTTAAAATTGTGAATACAGTGTTCATCAGAGCTCCAGCTGAAACGATACCAAAGTCCATTAAATCTTTCCACTGGGAAATGATAATTTCCCACTGGGACTCACCGGCTTATCAATTGTCTTCTGTACTCCTGGTTTTAGTTTTGGTTTTCACCGGAACAGCTCCAATCCCTTTGGCTTGAAGCAATTGTTCTACTTGGGCAACCCCTAACAGTACCAGGTAGCCTGTTACTGAAGCATCTGAGCCGCCTCCCTATCCAGCATTCCCACTGCTGGCCCTCAGGTGAATAAAAGAACACCCTCACTTAACTACATACAACTGCATTTTTCTTTTTTTTCCTCTTTTTCTCTTTTTTTGTTGTTGTCTCACCCCAGGGTTATCACATAATTTATCAAGTAGAGATGAAGAATTTTGTTTGACATAACTGCAGCCTATCTGGAAGGTTGTAGGAGATCTAACGTGGCCGAAAGCTATGATTTAATTCAGCACCATGACAGCATCTATAAAAGCAGCAAACGATGAGCATTATAGGGTTTCAGAACTGTTTTCACTGTAGATCTTCTATTAGTTAAAAGCTTCCTAGACAATACTTACTCACAGAAACAATAAACTGTGGTTACTTATGTTCTTTCCCATTATCATGCAGCAAGACATAGAATAAAAAGACAGAAAAAGGAAAGGGAGGCACTTTGAGGTTTTGCCAGTATTTTGATTAGTGGCCAGAGTCAATGAACTGCACTTTGTCTTGTCTTTTATGTAAGAATAAGGATGAGTCATGTAAGTCTAAAATAAACACCTTTTTAGAGGCAGTCTTGCTAATAATAGCTGCTACGTCTTTACAGTCTTTCCCACTTGGAATTATTCTATTACTAAACCAGGAGTATGGACCACAGCACACTCATAGCTGAATTCTCCCTCGGCTGGTTTTACCTTAGTGATTTCTTTCCACGATGATATCAAAACTGATAATTCACACTAGACAGTTGTAACAGGTTTGTGTGGCAAGGTTTTGGTAGCAGCAGGGCTAAAGGGGTGGCTTCTTTGAGAAGATGCCTGAAGCTTCCCCCATGTCCGACAGAGCCAACACCGGCCAGCTCCAAGATAGACCCACTGCTGGCCAAGGCCAAGCCCATTAGTGATGGTGGTAGCACCTCTGAGGATAACATGTTTAAGAAGGGGGGGAAAAAACCTGTACACCTACAGCCCAAGAGAGGAGTGGAAGAAACAACTTTGCAGATACCAAGGCTGGTGAAGTAGGAGGAGGAGGAGGTGTTCCAGGTGCCAGAGCAGAGATTCCTCTGCAGCCCATGGTGAAGATTATGGGGAAGGCATGTGGTGCCCCTGGAGGTTCATGGGGGAGCAAATATCCACCTGTAGCCTATGGAGCACCCCACACCAGAGCAGGTGGTTTCAGGGAAGGGTAGGGGGAAGGAGTTTAAAGATTTGGGTTTTTTTCTCATTACCCTACTCTGATTTGGTTGGTAATAAATGAAACTAATTTTTTCCCCAGACAAGTCTGTCTTGCCCATGATGGTAACTGGTGAATGATCTCTCCCTGTTCTCACCTTGACCCATGAGCCTTTCCTTGTATTTTCTCTCTCCAGTCCAGATGAGGAGGCGCAGTGGTAGAGGAGCTTTGGTGGGCACCTCGTGTCCAGCCAGGGCCAACCCACCACAAGAGTGGGGCACAGCAATTTTAGAAATGTATTGTCACAGAAATATTTATACATCCGTGATGTCAGCGATACCAGCGATACCAAAAGGAAGACAGACTTCTTACTACAATACTAACCTAGAAAACAGGAATAGTACCTATTCCTAAAACATAAATCACATCTGTGAACTGCTCTATCCAAAACCGAGGGTATTTTCAACATGTGCATCCCATAATAAACACATGAATTATATTTTGACACTTTGAGAAAACAAGCCATTAAATGTCTTTCATGTGTCACTGGGTAAGAATGAATATAACCATCTCCAAGGGGGTTTTTTATATAGCAAATTCAACTATTGGATATATGTAGAGTGCAGGATAATCCACAGGGAATGTTATCTAAGGATAAAAACATTCATGACACAGCAAAGTGCAATAAAGATAATGAAAGGAAAATTTCCCTGAGTTACAATTGGACCACAAAAAACTCTTCATGCTTATCCCAACAGACAAGCCCTTCCTGCTTGAATGTGCACCAGACATCTGTACTGGATTTATGTTTCTCTGGATTTAAACAGATAGTTCTGAGATGCTTTCAAGCTCTCCCACCTCTCCATAACAACAAGCACCTCCTGTTCCTTTGTCTCAGCAGTTAACACATTGGACTTGATGTATCGGTGCTTATCTCAAGACAGCCTTTCTGTTATCTGATAGAGAATCAATCACTTTTCCTGGGTTTGATCAGCCTTCTGCAGAGTGAAATCCTAGTTAGAACCGACCTCTGCATGAGAGTTTTATTTAAGCATAGTCAGAACGATGATATTTTTAAAGCACATTGTATAATTGTTCAAGGGGGAAAACCATGTTGCAGAAAAACAAGAAAATGCCCTGCAGGTTCAACACAACTGATCTTTCATTACAAGCCTCAAACAGGATTGCTGTCAGGTCACTGAGTTTTGTCCTTCAAAACTGACAACCGAGACTGGCTTTTAATAGAAAAACACTGTCAACGGCTTTCTCTAAGATTTAAAAACCCCAGTTAGTTTTGAATTTCCTCTGTGAAATCTTTTAATTATGTAGCCAAACCTGAAAAAGTGAAGCAACAACAGATTCTTTCATGGCTCCCATCGTCCTACCATACTATGAGCGTATGCCAGTTGTGTTTTAGCAGAGCTCTGAGGAGAATTTAATCTTCTTTCTTGTGCGCTTCTGAATTATTTCTGGCAAAGAGAGGTATTGCAACTAGAAAATGAATTGTCCTGGCAGCAAGAGCAGTGTCTTCCCAGCTTTTAAAAAACAACAACAAAACCCAACCCATATGTAAAAAGCCATATATATGTAAACTTGGAATACTTCGCATGCACGCTCATCGCGTTACACAAGCAGCAACCATGATCTACAAAGTATTGGGCATCTGATTTTCATCTGGTGTGCCTTGTCCACACAGATGTAGTAAATCTCAGGCTTCTGGTCATGGAGGGCAGGGAGGGAGATGGTAGACACCTTTAGAAGTGGAAGAACCATGCAACCCACATAATTGCAAAGCCCGATTTGTATCTTTACACCTATATTTCTTTTGTTCCACAGAAATCTTAAGATTAAGCATGCTTGCCAAATTCTTCTGGGGTTTTAACATACTGTTTTACAGAAGCTTCTTCCAAAAGAGTCATCTACTCGGTGAATTAGAAAAGATGACTTGGTATATTTTTGCTTGCAAAGCAAAAGCAATATATTTCAGTAAATTACAGTAAGACTGAAATGAGAATTTCTTTAACTAAATAAAAGGACCCAGCATCTGTGTCTAATATAAACTTCCAGAATCTCCTCCCCAGCAGCATCCAAGAAGCAAGACAGCTGCCCTGAGTATTCATATTAGACCCTAACTTGAAATGTTCTCTTAAATTAATGAACTAAGTCAATGAACTAAATTAATAGGCTGTTAGAAACTCTCTCACAATTTAAACTTGATGTAGAATGAAAGATGAAGATCAGAATGGCTGCATTCCAGTAGACCACTAACAGGTCTACTGTTAGGGAGGTCTACAGCTCTACTGTTAAGAAGGCACCTGCATGGCAGAAAAGAGTAGAGATTGTCTCCCTGTCTCTGCCTTCCCAAATGTCACTCCCAGCACGCCATATGTTTCACTCAGAATATCCCAGATGGATCCTTAAAGGGTTCATTAATTCCCCAAACTCAGATTGCTGAGGATCCGTGCAACTCAGACCTTTGTGAAATAGGAAGGGAGAAGTAAGAGGCAGAGAAAGTTGGGGGAAAGGGAGTTAATTAAGATATGAGTGCAGGGATGCTAATGAGCATCAGGGGTCAGCAATGGCTCTGAATTATCTCCTTTGGATCAAACGCTCAAGAATTGTCTAATCCACTTGAAATAAGTATCAGTGCACAAGTTACATCTTAAATACAGCTTCTCTTTTGTGACATCAGGCACAAGTCTGTAGTTTTGCTTACATCTGCAGATTTTATTAGCCATAACATTAATTAAAACAATCCTCAACCTTTAAAGAAGCAAACACGTGGCCCACTAACATTTTCAGTGGAAAACCTTCATAATGCTCTAACAGCCAGAACAACCCATCAGCACCTCTCACCTTTACTTTCTTTGCTTTAATTTTTGCTCTACCGCTGTCTGCTTTACCACCCTGAGCACTCTTCTACTGCTGAGACACAAGTAATCACAGGAGCATCAACCACAGGATGGTAACGATGCATTTTAGAATGGGAACTCAGATGGTTGTGGTTTAAATTAACAAAAAAAAAAACCCAAACTCAACAAATCACAAAGCTCCAGAAGAAAGCATGGTAATGAAATACGGCCCTTCCTACCTGTAGTAACTTGGCCTCTCTGAGGCCAACAAACAAGCTGTAGAAAAGGATAGATTTCCTCTTATTAGCAATGACTAAAGAAGTTTCCTCACCCCTTTTTCTCCACAGTGTCTCTAACTGATGAACTGAAGAAGGCACCTTCCATCACTACACATTCCTCAATTCCTTTAAGTTTTTTTTCCCCCCATGTAGCTGACCCGATAATAAAAAGCCTCTGACATTTTCCAATGGCCTCTGAGGAAGGCACAGATCATCTACAATCAATTTTTACCATCCATCTCTGCAGCATCTAGACAATTACTATCCATATTAGAAGCCTTTGTAGCTGAAGAACTAACAGAATATATGCCATTAGTGAAAAAATAATAAAAACCCCTACCTGTTGAAGTGTCCATTTAGAATTTTGTTACTTTTTGCCTCTGAAAGATGAAAAATATGAGAGAACACTCACTCCAGAAGTGACATCCCTCAGCTTTCAACGGACTGTCGCACGTATATTATTATCTGGCTGCTAATACCATCCAGATTTGTTTTCTACGAGTCTGAAGAGAATTCAAAGGTATCTACAGAATTGATTATACTGGTCTAATGACAAAAGGCCAGATTAAAGAGGATGGCAACTTAAGCAGCTGCAGCTAGCAAAGGACACTGGGCCACTGCTGGTGTCTGACACTGCCGAGAGCTCGGTGGATCCAGAAGGCTGTATTAGCATTTCGTATCTCCAGACTTTGCTTGTACTTCTTATTCTGCGTCACATGTAATCATCTTATCACAACCTTTAGCTATTTCTGACCTCATTTTAATTTGTGATCTGCTCTGCCCTAATAATGTAAATGATGATACTCCTTTCATCTGAAGCAAAGAGATAACTTAATGAACAACTAGGGGATAACGTCATCCCTGTATTCCCTCTGCCCGTGTCATTTCACCAATGGTTTTAGACTCTTGTGATCTGACTTTTCCTCTAAATGTGGTCCCCACTTTTGACAAAACCTAGTAATTTTGTGTCAAAGGAAAAGAGGAAATTTTTTCCAAAATTCATTAAAGTTACTCTTAGAGGGTTTTCAGCTTCCCAGCCTTTGAGGTGGAAGTGGCTAGAGGGGTACCAAAAGTATCACTGACTCTTAATTTCAAGTAACTGTGCAATTTTGAAACTCTAGCCCTTCAGGGGAAAGGGGGAAAGAGAAAGGGGAAAGGAAAAGGGAGAAAGAGGAAAGGGCAAGGGGGAAAGGGGAAAGAGGAAGGGGGAGAGGGGAAGGGGGAGAGAGAGAAAGGGAGAAAGAGAGAAAGGGGGAAAGGGGGAAAGGGGGAACAGAAAGCCCCTTTTAGAAGATCCAAGAGAATTATTTTCTATAATGTATTGTAATGGAGATAATAAATATTTCCCCTCTTCCCAGATAAGAGTTTCTGGGAAGTAATCTTAGCAGTAAATGTGAACATGAGACTTTTTTTTTTTTTTTTTTTGCATTACAGGTTTAAAAATCTGGCACTGAGGGCAGTAGGATTTTGCTTAACTGGACAGGAGCACTTCAGAAACTACATCAGAATGCAAAAAGTACAAAAATGTCAGTTGTACAGATAGTACATATTTAATGGAAGGAGCAGGGTCAGAAAAAAAAGATAATAAGGAAAAGAGAATGAATTTATTATATAGCTTCTCACTGTGTACTAAGTAAATAATTTATTATTTGTTGTAAATCATTGCTAACTTAAAAACTGCAAGGAAATGATAATCAAAAGATTTTTTTGCAGATGATGAATTCTTAAAAATGAAAGCAGTAAAATAATCTAGTCCAGCTAGATTTACTTGGCCTAAAGTAACAGAGTAATGTTGCCTTTCTTAAACTCCTCTGGGAAAGGAATAAAAAATTGGAAGTTTTCCATGATAATAAATAAAGTTAGAGATGTTCTGTTGAATAAATTGACAGAAATGCAAGCACCAGCAGGGTTTGCACTAAGGGAGCCTTCCTGTACAGGTATCAAAATGTGAATCTTAAGCTTACTGACTGCGCAATAATTTCAGCATACACCCCTGAATTATGATTCTTATTTTTCAGTAAGAAAACTCACAGATATCAATTTTATTTCAAAGAATTGATATCATTTACCAAGGTCTATTTGGAGGGCTGGAATAATTCTGAAGTACTCTTGAAATGAAAAGTGCACACAGTATCGTTGGAATCGAGAAGGAGAAAAAGGTGGCAGAAGGAAAATAAGCTTAAAGTAGTGATGCTTTTTGCTTTGTCATTTCTAGTTTGTTTTAATGGTTAACTGACTAAAGACTTTAAAAGCTGAATAAGACATTTAATATCCTGGCCCTCAATTGCCATGGCAAAGGTGCCACAGCACTCTGCTGCTCGGTCCACAGCATGTTTGTCATCAGAACCTGATCAGTATCTTGTGAGCTAAAAGTTGTTAATGCTCCTTAACTAGTCTAAAAATTAATGAATGAAGGTAAGAAATATTCAGTAATGGCTAAAAATAACCTAACAGCAAAACCTTAAGTCAAACAATGATTTATTTATCTTTATGGAGATGTAGGACAATGATTTATATCTCTTTCTGGTGATGTAGGACAATGATTTATTTCTCTTTATGGTGATGTGGGTGATATGGAAAATATGATATGGAAAAACAATGTGGGTCTTTTTGTGGGTCAGTAGCTAAGATAGTATGGCCATAATTTGTCCAGTACAAATCACACTGCATTCACTTTCAGTAGGGGACCTTGTAGACTGGTTGTACTTCGGCAGAGGAAATAATCCAGCTGGCATCCTTTGATTATGCATTTGAAGTCTACACCCTCTCTTCCTCAGGCAGAAAATGTGCTTTGCTTGCTCAAAATTTCTTGGATATCTATGTGTCTATATCTCCATTAAAAACCTCCAAATATTACCAATTCTTATATGATGTAAATACATGGAATTTATATATATATATACACAAAATACACATTAACTTCCAAGATGATGGCAGCAGTATTTAGTGACTATTCTTTTGTCATGTTGGTAGTCAGGAGAAAGTTAAAACTAAAACTGAAAACTAACGGTAACTGGAAGAATGAAGCCTTGGGCAACTATTTATTAGTTACTCCTATCAGCAAAATGATCCTCTGCAGAATTCTTTTTGATTTTAAGTTAGAGCAAACACACAGAGTAGCAAAACAGGAAAATAGGAGGGCTTAGCTTTGTTACAACATGCTCTGATGTCGCTTGGTACCGGTCAGAATCTGGTTCAGAAGGGAATGCCACTGAAACGCCTCATCAGTTATGGTTTGCCAGGAAGACCTTCCATGCCAGACAGGCCAAAGCAGCCGTATCCAGCAGCTGATTCCCTCCACCTCAGTGATTCCCTCCATTGCTAGCAAAGCTCTGACCTGTGCCCACAAAGCTAAAGACATCTAAACTTCCTTGCAAGTGCATAAGTTGCTAATGGCATAAACCTCTGCACACCTATGCATGGGTTTTGAAACTGCTCCTAGTAATTTCAAATGCTAGGATGTTTGATAACACATCCTTTAAAAAATGGCCATTATCCAAGAAGCGTTATGAAAAGACTCCTGAGATAATAAAACAAGTTCAAGGAGGAGTCCCATGTGACTTTTTTTTTGCAGCTATGCTGTCAACACACAAATGCTGAAAGCAGCAGATTTGAGAGAGAAAACAGAGGTCCTTCAGAACAAGGGAAAGGTCAGTGTAAGAGACAGCATGCAATACTTGATGGTCACTAGGGAAAAAACACAGAAAGGGCTGATAAAGAGTGAAGACTGCTTAGAAAACAAAGCAGAAAGTGTACAGAGGGATCTAGAAAACCCTTCGAGTGACACAGCATTTCAGCTCTGAGCAGAACCTGAACAGCAGAGAACTCTTCTACTGCTGCATTAGTGTCAAAAATTCATTTGGCCATGGAAATGGATTATGGAGATGGAAGACAAAGAAATAGATAATGTAAAGCAAGAGCTATCATATCACTGGACACCAGTCAGGGGCTAGAAAATAAGGAAGTGAAATAAGTTTTTAAGCTTGTGAAAGTCAAGATGAAGGAAAAAAAAGACTCAGAACATTTGGAGGGGAAAAAAAAGTGGGTTTGATGGGATGTGAAACACACGTGAAAGAACAGAGTTATCAAGACAAAAATATTGATGACATACAGAATTACTTAAAGAAATTGGGCAAAAGACATCAGTTTGCAGCAGGAAGCTTCCTGGGTGAGGATTCGATCCAAATGACCAAGACAAAACTAAATACTATTCAGTAATTGCAGAACGTCAGTTATTTTAGAGATGGTAATAAAGGAAAAACTAAACACCAGTGGAGAAACCCAGCATAATAAAGATACACTGAAATGGAAAGGATTCAAGCAGTAACAAATTTTGTTTATACTGATTTTTTCCCTCCCTGAATATTACCGAATTAATACTGTTTATGATCTTTAGAATCCAAACAAACAAAAAAAAGCCCATGTGAAATAAAGTGAGGTAGAGCATTAAGCTTCTCAAACTCTGGTGTATGGAACACATTTCAAATGACACTCATTTACTAAATGGAATAAATTAGATTTTTTTTTGCCAAGTTATAGGTAGAGTTAAAATACCACTGAGCTGCAAAGTAATGACTTAGTAACATTTTCACAAGAACTCAGCACTACCCTAGAGAATCCCCTCCAGAAGGCACTAAGTCACATAGAGCAGCAACAAAATTTAGGTTATATCCAATTCAGATTGGATATCCCCATTTAAGGATGCTGAATTCTGGGCTATTGCTAACCTCCATCCTGATTCTATATACTACTACTTGATTTTATTTATTTAATTTTATTATTACTTAATTTTATTATTACTATTATTTTAGACAGCAATACTGAAGATGATGACATTGAGCAGAATGGAAAGATGGTGCTACTGTAGCAAGTAAGCAATGTAGAATTTTGTCTTCAGAATTAACCAGCTCTGTTGTAGATGCTGGACGTTGCCATTAACCACGTGTCTGTCTGTCAAAGGAAACCACCTTGGCTATAAAAGACATGCAAATACACAGGATCTGAAGGTGTTTCTCCTTTCAGATCAGCCCTCTCCATTGTCTACATTTAATCTTCCATGCAAAGTGCTATAGAGCACTGGATCTTCTGTTCCCCACAGCTACTGCATAGCACAGTATCCTATCTGCTCGCTGGAGCCTGTTAGCTGGGATTTAATTACACAAAGATCCGTTTATTAACAATAGGCCTGATGCATAAAACCAGTTTTCATCCACAATGTTTCTGTCTGGATACGTGGAGTTTTAGTCATTCCTATCACTATCTATATGAACAGTTCAATACATTTAAATTCTGCTTAATTTGTATTTGAGGAAAACCCAAAAGAATGTAAGTACATTTTTTTAAGGAGTTCTCCAGCCCACTTGAGCTGGAAAGCACCATGCCAGAGATAATATACTCAGAGTCCTATTTTCCTCTCCAAATTCACCTCTGCAGAAGCAGTAATTAATATTCCTGTGGATGGTGTCATGATTTACATAAAACAGGAATTGAAGTATTTTATTTCATGTTGACATTTCTATGTCTGATAGCTGAAGATTCTGTAATCTACCAGTCTGTGTCAAATGCTTAAAAACCCATCTGATGTTTGGAACAAATGAAAAATATCCTGGTCTCATTTCCTGCAAAGCAATGAACTTTAGAGATGGCAACAGATCCTCGCACCACCCCGTGCTGCTCTCTAGCAACAGCATCGACAGGTTAAACATTTCCCTCTTGTTCTCAAAGCTGCTTGTCTCCATAACTTGCTATTCAGAATTGCTTGGTCATTACAAGCAAATCATGATGACTTCTTGAAAATTAGCAATAAAAAATGCCACCGGCAGCATGTTGGAACATCAGTAAGCATTTAAAATTCTCTGCTATAATTAAGAAACAGTTCAAACAAATTTCATTATCTTTATTACTTCTGAAAACACTAAACTCTCTGAAGATCACTTGAAATATAATTTAAGCAAGTGATAGCAATCACTTTCTCAGGGCAAAAGATGGCAATGGCATCTGGACAATGTGATGGTGCCTGGACAGCGTGATTCTGGGCACCCTGCTCTGGGTGACCCTGCTCTGGCAAGGGGGGTGGACAAGATGATCTCAGAGGTCCCTTCCAACCCCACCATGCTGGGATTCTGTGATCTGGTATGAGCAGTAAGCCAGTCCAAGAGCAGAAGTCTTCGCTGTGTGGTTTGTGTATGACAGAACAGAGAAGTGCTCTAGAGCTGAAACAACTCCCTCAACAATGCATCTAGGAGGACACTAATCACAGAATCATTAGGGTTGGAAAGGACTTCTAGGATCAAGTCCAACCTTCATCCCAAGATCTCTCTATCCACTAGACCAGAGTCTCAAGTGCTACATCTACTTGCTTTTTAAACACCTTCAGGAACAGTGACTCCACTAGCTCCCTGGGCACTCTGCTCCAGTGCCCAACCGCTCTCAGTGAAGAATTTCTTCCTAATAGCCAACCTAAACCTCCCCTGATGCAACTTGAGACCATTTCCTCTCATTTTGTCATCAGTAATTTGGGAGAAGAGACCAACAACAGCCTTGCTACAACCTTCTTTTAGGTAGTTGTAGAGAGCAATAAGGTCTCCTCTCAGTCTCCTCCAGACTAAACAACCCATTCCTTCAGCCTCTCCTCACAAGGAATTCTTTCCAGACCCCTCATCTGATTCCATTGCACGATGCTCTCCATGGCTGTACACATTTTTGGTATCATTTTATGATTTCTAAACAAGCCTGATTGCTAATATCTTAATTAGAACGTCTAGATCCAGAAGTAACAGCAGCACCTGCAGCAGCATGGAGCTCCAAGAAGAGAAATTGACCCCGGCTGCCATGGTGAGACTGCAGCCAACACACAGCCTCGCTTATTTTTTTTTTCCAGCACCAAGTATTACAACATCACACTCCAATTACTGCTCTGACTGCAGAACAGGCATAGCCAGGGATTACTCATCTGTTGCAGGACTTTTGTATGAACAAAGTCAGAGGAGCCAATCAAGCATCCACCATTATCAGTGGCTCAATTAGGAATAAAGTTTGGAGAGGCAGTTAATGACTGTGATTACACTCATTAGACAGCATCTCCTGTTTACAGGCTGAAAATATATTTCAGGTATATTAAATCTAACCTCCTAGCACCCATACTAAGACACCACTGGCATTACATTTTTATAAACATATCAAAACTCAAAGAAAAAAAAAAGTTTCTATTTTCGTGTCATACTGTTAATATTTTAATGCCTAAAAAGAGCAATTAAGGCATAGTGTCTTAAATACCACAGAGATGACTTCACCGAGTTTGAGGGTTTTAAGAAGTATATAAAATCATCATCGTAAAGCAAGGTTGGAATGTCAAGTTAATTTGTTACACCCAACTGTCTAAAAAGCATGGGATACGCTTTCAGAGGTTTCTGAAATACCCTAAACCAATGTGGGCAAATTATCAGTCCCTTTTAAAACCTACTGAATAATGCAGTTTTTCAAAGGAAGAGCTAGAAGCTCACTACAGAATGCTGGTTTGAATCCTGGTTTCTTTTTCTTCTCCCTGTTGTACACCTCAACCAGCCTTCTCAAATAGGAATGGTGAGTCCTCAAACCTAAGCATTCACTTGTTAAAAAAAAAAACAAACAACCAAATCAAGTATGTATGTGACAATTTCATGATACAACAACTTTTCCTAACACTGTAATTTCACTTAGGATCTCCTCACAGTTTTGTTCTCTAAAATCTGATGCAAAACCAGATTACTATAAACCTGTTCATTTACAGCTATGGCAAAGATGAACAATTGAATGTTGAACAAGAGCAAGAAAATATTTTCTATTCTGTTTCATCTCTTTTGCTGCTTTCTATCTCTCCACCTCAGCCTTACATCTCTATAACAATCATCATACGAACGACATCATTCTGCAGCCCACACAGGCAGTTAACAATTTATCCCTGTTGTCTCGATCACATCCACTTACGAAAATGGCAATCATTCTTGCTTTGAGATCCTGGTAAGTGAATAAGAATAATTAATTTTATCCCTTGAGTCTCAACACTCATTTCCACTGTCCCTTTAATTACTTGGTTGGGATCTTCATTTCTGCACCTATTAAGCCAGATATCTTTGAATGTGATCGAAGAAACAGTCTTAGCACCCTTGATCTCCCTGTAAAAATGTAAGTTAGCAGTGAATCATGTCCCAGCCTTCCACACAGTGCACTGCATTTAGGAAATTTCAGATGTGTCAGCTGCTTCACTTCCATCTCTTGAATCTACAACCAAGCTGACTACAGAGCTGATGATGAGCCGTACAGCTAGTCCTACTGAATACCCCTGCTGTTCTTCAGTCTGGATTGCTCTCACAATAGTGAAATCCCTCTCCCCCATTAGAAAAATCCCATGCAGTTGATGGAAAACTTCAACCACCAGAAAAATCAATCTGGCTTTTGCTCAAATTCAGCTTTTTAAAAATTTTTTTTTATTATTTTTTATTTTATTTTCCCTTTCAATGAAAAGATTACAGTTGTAACTCAGATTCCCCTCAAATACCAACATGTCATCTGTCACTGAATATGTTGTCTGGCTTTCATGCTGAGACTAGGATTTCTTTTAAGCTCAGGACTGGATGATCTATCAAATGGTTCAACCTTCACACACACACACACACAAAAGATAAAAAACTCTGTGGCTAGCTTAGCCAAGATCTTCAAACAGCAGCACAAATGCAAACCAACATTTGTATTATCACCGTTCATTTAAGAAATAATGTGAGCTTAAACCAGAATTTCAGGGTAAACAAACCACCTTTGATTGTCTCATCATTTGATCACGCCTACAGTGAAAACATATTGTGTTATAAATAGCACAGTCTGATTAATTTCAACTCTTCTCCTGCAATTAAAATTTAATCTGAAAATTTCACCAGAAGCCCCTGAAATTCACAACAAATTCAAAAGGTTTACTTTTGTCTCGGAAAGAATCAGTGTATGAGCTGTGTTTTGGTTATTTACAGAAAAAGCCAAAACATTCCATTAGTTCATTTATCAGTTTTAACTGATATAAACCATGAGGCTTTCTTAAAGATCTCTAAAAGTCTAAATAAGAGAATTGCAGTTTTCTATTCCATTATGACTTCCAAGCTCACAGGAACCACAAATATTATGCTTTCTAACATCTTATTGGCAAAGCTTAGCCCCGAGTTAAGAAGATATAACAGCGATGTAAGATCAACACTGGAAATGGTCTAACTTTGGTCCCAAAGCACATATTTTATATGCTTTATAAACTTTGTCCGTATTATACAACAAATTATTGTCTTCCAGAGGGCAAATTACATTAAAAAACCCCTTATTTTGCACTTAATTTTTTATACTAAAACCAGGACATATGTCTGATGTCGTTGCTCTACGATACACATCAACAGCTAATTAAATCTGTCACATTCCTTTCAGTGCCTAACACAGCTGGTAGTCTAAACAAATCTTTTCCAGCTCATATTCCAGAAAGAGTCTTGTAACAGAATAACCTCCAGAGAGCGAGGGTGATTTAATGGTTTGGCCAAAGGCTGACATGCGGTGGAGCTGGCAGCAGCGGGACTCACCCTCTCTGTGGCACTTGCAGCAATTTAAGGATGTGGCAGAATCTGTGTCGTGCCCACAACAAGGTGCACAGGATTTGGTCCTTAATTTCTCCATATGTAGTACCCTATTTCTTCCCCCTCAAAGCTGTATTTGTAACAGACTAGATCCATTATAAGAGAATCAGTCCCATAGTAACATTCTGAGGGCCCTAAGAAGATCTCTTCTTCCATCTATAGAATAATCAGACATAAAAATGAAAAAGAATTATTAAAACAAGAAAAATATCCCCTGTTATTGTAAGGGTCCTTCTTGATCAGAGAGCAATAGCACACAATTACTTCATAATCTTCATGGAAATGACATTAATGAAGCGCCAGTGGAATATTCCTCTTTTCCTTTGCACACCATGGCCAGTAAGCCAGCTGCATGGCTTGCCCCAAAAAATGTGCTTCTAAAAGCTGAAGTGGCAGAAGAGAGAAATCAAAAGTTCATTTTCCTCCTTTCCATAGAAATACCTGGGGTGCATTTAAACTTTTCACGTGTGAACGTTTCGTCACAATTTGTTTGATGGATTGGGAGGAGCACATCAGCATTCATTATAGAAAACAAATAACAAATCAGGCTCCCTGTCTCTGACAGACATGGTCGAGCTATGCATAGAGCAATCTCACTTCCTTCAAGCTAATCTATTGTTTTGATTTTCTGCTAATAACTCTATGGATTTGTGACAAACTAAGAGCACGAAGGGGTTGGTGTATTATAAACAAGCTGTTAGTGTCCTTTCTTATCTAAATATGACCATTTCAATACCTGAGAATAAGCAAAAAATTCTAAGATATTCAATGAAAAGCTTAATAAACATGTGAATCTACTTGACTATCACATAGCGGCTTCAATGAAGCCAGGATCCTACCTTCACATTTTCAGTGTATTAACGATGGATACATGAATTTAGTCAGGTAAAGAACCATTAAAAGTGATGAACTTTTAAGCTCAGATAGTGAGGAGAAAGATAGTTTATCTTGCTGCTTATTAACATACACTCACTGACAGGAATGCAAAATTATTTATAAGCAATGGATTTTTAGCAAAAATTTCCTCTGTGCTTCTAATCAACTCTAAGCAATTAGGACACATTTGCTGAGAGAATGAAGGAAGAGACAAAAAGGAGCTTGGATGACAACCTCTTTAAAAGCTTGTATCATCTGTTCTTCTGGGACAAAACCAGTGGCTTTCAAGAAAGGTTCACAACAAACCAGGGCTAATATTAACATAGGTGAGCACACGGTGCTTGTGAAGCGGTGAAAATGAGCCCAGAGATTTACACACTGTGCCGAAACAAGCAGAAAAGAGACAAACTCAGGAAAAAATAATTTGGACAGAAAGATCCTATAAAGAAGCCACATCTGATTAATTCAGGAGTAGTCACTAAGCATTTTTTAAAGTAAAGCACCATAGATACTAAAGGAGTTATGTAAATTTAAGGATTTAACCTAAAAAATAATAATTTTTTTCCTGAACTTTCTTCTAAGAGTTTCTAAATAATCTATGAAAATACATCTAATTAGGCTAGAGAAGCAAGTTAACATTTAATGATCCAAAATACTTTTTGCGTGCATGCCAGCAAGCAATAAGAAAGTCCAAGCCATCAGAAACACATTTTCTCTCTTTTGCTAGGTTGATACTTCAGCTACCTACATTTATACACTCACACTACAGACTATCATGGCACAGAAGTGCAAGAATGAACTGCACAGATTACCTTACAGTATCTACAGCCAGCTGGAGAGGCCAGGGGACATGGAAAAAGATGATGAAGGCCAATGATGAGCCTCACTGTTCAATCTGACTGGAAACATCTGGTTTTGCAATACTGGGAAAACCAACATTTGACCCAATTTGTCAAGTTTTTATTTGACATCACCATCTTATTTTGCTTTCTTTTTGTAACTATAATCATTGGATTATATAAATATATATATATATTTTCCCAGAGGAAGAAATAAAACACAACCAAATAACCAAAATCAGATTCACCTGGAAAGAAAATTTTAGTCAAAGACCACTTGCTGCTGCTGAGATATTACAAGGACTTCTTGGTTAGTTTGGCTAATTTACTCTCCTAGGAATCTATTAGGAACAGTAGCTATGAAACACTTTGATAACTACTAAAAAGTTGGAAAACCTGCTAGAGTATTCTTCTTACCAATAAGAAGATGGAGAAAAATAAGGATCTTGGCTGTCCCAGGAAACATCGTTCAATAAAATATCAATTCTTTTTTTTTTTTACTAACTGGGTCTCGATGTTTCCATGTATTTGTCTACTCAAGCTCTTCTACCAAAGCAATACTTTATAACACATATTTGTTTTAACAAGATGGCTGTGCAAGAAGCAAAATAATTTTGTGGCTGGAGGAGCAACTGCTCTCTCCTTTTCTCTCCTTTCCACTGACCATGCATCAGCCCCAACAAGGATGCCCAGAAGGATGCCAAGCGGTGGCTGCCAAGCAGAGGCTTTGTCTATCTTTCCCCTAAAGTGAAAGGACTATTCTGGATCTCTATCATCAAATCAACCACCAGTTTTTATTAAATTTGTAGGAATGATGATCTTATGACTAATGACTTACATATACTAGATCTTATGACTAATGATTAGATCTAATGACTTCTGGCTCTGTCAGATTCGCATGAAATTAACCAATGTGGTGAAAAATGGGGAGGAGGTTGGGGAGTGATAAAGGGCTGAACAAGCAGAGATGGAGACTGCAAAATTTGTCCCTTAGGAAACCAGGCTAAAAATCATGAAAAGAAAAAAATAGATCTAAGAGAACAATCAATTTATTTTAAATTACTTTGACAACTGTTTCTCTTCAGAAGAGGCATCAACTCCACAATGGAAGTGTGCTAGCAAACAAGGTTCAATTTAAAGCAGTTTCGTATCAGCAGGAATTAAGCCAACCTAGTATTTATTAATCTTTCTACCCTTGCTTGTTGCAGGGCGTTTATTATACTGTGTATTCTAAAACTCCTCTCCAGTAAAGTAGGACACAGAGTGAAATAGAAAATTGGTATCATGTTGAAGAAAAAGTTACAGTTAAATTGCACTTTGGAGAGCAAGTGAAGACTAGCTGAGGTGTGAAGAAGAGGGGTTCTTCAGTGGAAAAAACACATTGGGGATGCAGGGCACATGACTCGTAAGGAAGGAAAGACTTTGTAAGTTGTCAGGGTTTAGGGCTGGGCTGGTCACTACACTGGCTGGTGGAGGACTAACACTCCCAGCTTCCTGACACTGGTTGCCAAAACCTCTACAATTAGCAGCTATCAAAGCAAACCAGGGCTGGGGACCCCAGCACAGAGCTGCTGCAGGAAGGCAGCAACCACCCTTTTCTAGAACTCTTCCTAGTAACAGCAGCCCAACATCTTATAGTACGAGGTGTGGAAAATAAGATCTTTTACAAGAAGAAAAGTGGTTCTTAAACAACGCAGTCAACATCCCCTTCCCCATCGACACAAACCGAAGCAATGCCATTAGCTAGTGAAATCACTTCAGTGTTTCAGTGTAAGATTATGATAAAATATTTACCACTTCAACAGCAAACTCTGGTTACTCATTTTCTTAAATACACTTAAGTAGAATAGTAGAAAAGTAGACTCTTTTACCTTCCATATTGCATTTTATTTATTCAGTTCTCTGAGTCTCTATAATATAAAAATCAACTAAAATTTGGTCTAAACTAAGTCAATTCCAACCTAGATGCTTAAATAAAAGCAAAAAGCAGTAGTGAAATGGTATTGATTAAAAAAAAATAAATACTCAATAGGCATCTTTAGTAAGATCAATAAAAAGCAGATTCTCTCTTTTACATGATGTATCTAAGGCATTTCAGACCAGTCAAAATTTAGACGGGAGGCACAGCAAGACATTTTCTGCAGAGATCTTAAAATTGGAATCTATTTGTTTGTTGATCTGTTAAAAAACTGCACTCCTGTAACGTAACATTGGTTTTCCACACCTCTAAACCCAGACACGTGACAAATGCCATAAAACATCCCAAGAAAACACTTTCCAAAGTGCACAATTTCCTCCTTCTTCAAAATCTGCAAAATATGCTGCATAGTCTGGCCAAGCATTTATTAACCCAACAGGAGAGACTTTAGGAACAAACTGGAGAAGAGAGTGAATGGAGGAAAACTGGGAAAAAGAATGCAGATGTGGGGGAGGACTCACATGAAACATGTGGAGGAGCTAATGACATCGTTAACACCAAATTAAATGGAGTTTTAATGAGTGTTTCCCCCACAGGAGACAAGGCAGTAAAAATGTTACTTGCTGGAAGTAGTAACTAGATGAAGATTTGGTTAGAGTTTTCTCAATCTCCGAGACGCAATTTGTCTAAATGGAACTCTTGAACAGAATGCTATGATATAAATACACAATATCCTGTAATCCGCCGGATTTTGCCATCACCCAGAAACAGAACTTTTTATCTCACTCTCTCCCATAGGTTAAGATGGGATGATGTTGCTAAAACAAAAACAGGGACCTGTAAGTATATATCTGAAATTAGTTTGCAAGTTGTTCTTGGATTACGTAACTGAAGTGTTCATTCCTTTTTTTATTATTATTACTTTTAAACCTCACCCTTTCCTTCAAAAAAGTAAATGTTTCTGAGCTGGGAAGTCTAAAAAACACTAAGCCGCTTGACCTGCAATTTAAACATGGACTCACCAAATTAAAGAAAGTTCTCAAAAGGAGGACAGAGAGATGGAAGGATGGGAGGAAGGGGAGGGGAGGGGAAGGGGAGAGGAGAGGAAGGGGAAGGGGGGAAAGAATAGCAAGGAAGGAAAGAATAGCAAGGAAGGAAGGAAAGAATTGCTACTGAACTTTTGAAACTTAAGTAGACCATGGTCTGTTGCTTGGTGAGTAAGTCAGTGATGTTAACTTTCTCAACTAAAACACTGATGAAATGCTCACCAAAACTTAATCTGCAACTTAAACCAAGGCCTGGAGTAATTTTAGGTGGGGAGAAGACAAGTGAACCCGTGAGGGAGACTTTTTTGTTGCTGTTCTAATACGTGGTTAGAAGTGTGCTTAAAATGTGGATGTGCACACACGGGGAGAGGGAGACAGGGTTTGGAGGACCTCTTGCTCCTGGCTCTCTGAAGATTTCAGGATGTAACTCTTACAGATGGAAAACCTGGCTCAGCAAATCTTAAAGCAAAGCATACATTGTAAGACTTCCTGATTACCTCTGACTGAGGAAAAAAAATGTAAGATGGTCTATTGTTAGCAAGGAAAAGGGGTCTAAGTAGTGTTGTGAGACCAGAAATTCAAAAGGTACCTACGGATCAGTGGCCAAACCCAGCACATTTGTAGATGGTATTAAGCACTTGGCCCTATGTATGTAGACCTTCCATCAACAGGTTTCTTCAAAATTGAATTTATACTTCAAAGGATTAGATTTTCAGGTTGCCATTTTAGCACAGTTAAATTTTCTAATATTAATGTTCATGAATTAAATCTAGTTCAGTTCAAAACCTGGTTATGTATTTAATTCCATTAACTTCCTGGCACAGAAAATTTACCCAGGCAATTTTGCACTCTGTACACTTGTAAGAACAGTATTATTTATTAAAGAAATGTTTTCTAGAAAAGTCACATCTTTGTTCCTCAAAAATCAAGGAAGGTTCAATTTTTTTTTTTTCCTGGTGGCCTTTCCCATTTAACTCTTTTGCTTTTCATTAGGAACTTTATGGATTAATAGCAAAGACTGAAGGAGCCAATCTGTGCGTAGTTCTTAGATGTGTCTTGCAGCTTCTTTCATTTCTATTTTGCCTGTGCTGATGAACTAGCTTAAATTTTCTGGGTAAAGACTTATACAACACAAAAGTGCTGAAATATCCAGCTGAGTAGAAGCCAAATCATCTTTTATCTATATTCTATTGTGAATTATTAATTCTTATGACTTATTAATGCTTATTCAATACAGAAATCTTTAAATGCTTAATCAACATTCTACATCCGAGCAAGACTTTAAATACTACTTTTCTTTAAATGCAAAGCAAAAATAAATAGGCTATATGTAGCGTAGAAGCCATGGCATAGTAATAATAGCCTCTTTGTGTATTTATTTAATTCTCATTTATCTAGTCAATCTATAAAAAAATAATCACATTACTATGTTTCTTTAGTGTATTAAAGATACATAATTAATTTACAAATCTGTTAAGAGCACCGTGATGTAAAATCAACAAGCTCAAGGCTCTAGCTAAGTCAAAATAAATAGTGCTAGCAAACTTTGCCCCATGGATTTTGAGGTAAGAGACACTGCTTTCAAGGCAAACACTCAGCAGTTGAGCGTGGAACTTCCACTCTAGTTTGGCAGTAGCCTGATTTTCAAAGAAGAGCTGTCATATTCTCAACGCTCTTTTGTTCAGAATAATGAGACTGCATTGAGAAAACACGTTAAAGTTTAAAAAACCACAAATGGAGAAAAAATATCAGCGTGATCCCTACAAACTCACTATCATCTGCGTTTCGGAGTCAGAGGGGTTTTACCCCACATTTAATAAAAATACATCCAACTATCTCTGCATTTTACACTCCTGGTACACAACTTGCACCATTTTGAAGCCTCTGAAAAATTAGTTTGAGGCATTTCTAAATCATGACAGCAGAGAGTTAATATAGAATGTGACAAGAGATACAAATGGTATTAGTGTAGTAGGGAAAGGTCACATTTCTTCAGATAGGAATGAAGAATGCAAATAGACTTCTCCAAATGTACATTATTTTTTGTTATTACAAGTGAGTGAATGAATCAACATGGAAAGCAGTAGTAGGAGAGGACAGATGCAGTGAAACATTGGAAAAAAAGATTGCAGCTGCTGCTGCTTCAAGAAAGAGCACTCTGGTGTGTTTTAGCTAAAATGATAAAATTTTCTTTGAATTTGAAAATAATCTTGGCTCAAATCACCCAGGAACTGCATCTGTATACAATGCTCACGCTTATCCATCCCCTTCACACAACTGCTTGGCTGTGCTGCTGATACAGCCGTCTGCAAATTGATCTTTAAAATCCATCCCTGAAATGACCTCCTTTAAAAACTTTGTTTTGAGGAAGAGAATCAAAACCTACAGATGTAAGTAAGGCTTAAATGCCAAATGAAAGGCTCCGTTCTCAGCCTTCCCTCTGCAACCTGATCACGGACAGGGCAGTTACACACCCTGATGTCTTTTTATTTTTTATGAGATTTGATGATGGCACAGAAATGCCCTGTTAGCAATCCCTTAGTGCAAGCCAGTCTGATAATCTCAGCTGATGGGGGCTTTAGCACACAGCCACAGTAATGTGCAAGAGAAAACACCTTTAAGTTATATTCTAAAGTGCTGAGGGTAACAGCGTGTTTATGTCTCCTCCTTCTTGTATTTCTTCTTGCTCAGACTTTAGGAAAAATAAAAATTAGTGCAAGCTTCCATAAACCTGAAACTATGTTAAAAAGGGACCTCTGGATTCAATATTTCACCTGTAGCAAACAGTATATACATTTGCTTCTACTCACATAACATGTACATTATGTACACATTTCTAATAGGAAGAGAAAGGAAAGTTTAGTTATGAAGTTAAAAAATGGGATGCAGAAGAGATTATTTGTCATTTAACAGCATGCAATGAACAGTGCAATTGCTGTTTCAGTGTCCTTTTATCTTTCAAATAAGGAGAATTATTAGTATATTATACTCTGCCTTCCTCCCTCTTCCTTCAGAAATGCTACTTTGAAGTTCTGCTATATTACTTCTAGTATGTTAACATATCATCATACTTAAGAGCCTGCTCTTCAGATCCTTCTTCAAGGCTCTCAGTTCGATTTCATGCCTAGTGTTTCATATATTATTAGGTATAGTTGCAGCCTTTCTCGAGGCGAGAGAGTACGACTGGATGCCTCCTTGACATACACACCCCCGCAAAGAAGTTTGAAATGATTCTGTAATTCTTTGTTACCTTCTGGGTTAGAAACTGTCACTAGGAAATTAGTAATATTTGCTCTACTCTTCTGCTAAAGGGATTAAATCACTTCCTAACAGAAGTAGCTTTAATGCTGTATCTTTTATCTACAAGTTAAAAAAAAGACGGGAGATTGAGTTACAGTGTGTCCTGTCAGGGATTTTGTGCCTTGAAGGCATTTTTCCTGGCTTTAGAAGGAAATTTCTTAACATGTGTTGGGATTCTGTGCAAGAAAAGATTATTAACTCTCACTGGAACTCATAAGGAATATTTTGGTGTAAAGATATAGCCGATGAATCATTTAAAACTATTCTGAAAATAACCCAGTATATAAGTAGATAAATATAGGACTTTTTTTTGTATCTTTACTGACTTAAGTGACCAAGGACTATAAGTGACCAAGAACATTTAATGACAGTTGTTTCTATGTTTACTCAAGTACCTGAGCTGAGACCTACTCCATACACAGTAAAAAAATTCAAAGGCAATTTACATGATTTTTATATTTGCTATGCAAAGTACCCAGTTGCACTTCTGCAGCTTCTGACTTCGAGATGACACTGACTGGATGAAGGTTACTGCAACTTCACTGCACAAGCCAGAGCACGTGCCTTGACTTTCAGATGTGCATCCCCTCTCAACACCAGGAAGCAATTACTGCTGTTTCCTTTCTTTCAATAATACACTTGCATCTGCATAATACAGTGATGTTATGGATTAGCTACATTTTTTGACACACTGTTAGGAAGCATCCAGGCTTAGGATCTCCTCTTGATCCTACATGCGTACTAATTGCAGAGGAAGGAAAGGTTCTGTAATTAACCTGTTGGGAAATATCAGGAATCTTTAAATTCCTACTCTACATGCAAATATATGCCATCTTTCTGATTTACTACAGGCTATTCAGGCTGCTGTCAATCTTAACGGGCTGCAGAGGTCCTAGAAGAGTCAACTGCCATGAAATTCGGCGGATCGCTTGAACAAGGAGGTGAACAGTAAAAGAAATAATAAATTAAAATAAAACAACAATCTTCTGTCTTTTCTAGAGATATATTGAGTCCTTGATCTCATAAAATCTATCAACAATTGTTACAAGAGCTGGGTTTAGAAGCAGATTTTCAACCTGTCTTGAAAAACAGCTGTATAATCTCACAAAGAAGAAATCTTTTAACTATTTTAAAATTAAAAATGAAAGAAAAAATTTCTTTGAGCCTACAGCAGCCACGTACAGCAACCCAACAGAAACATCTGATAGGAGCTACAGTATTGAGTTTACAGCCAAAACACACCAATGGCAAAACACTAATGGTCAAATCAGAAAGCTTATTAGCAACCAATATTTAATTTGGGATATTTAGGTGGCTTTTTCTAAGGCTATATTGCATTCTGTCACAGGATTTTCAAAACTGAAAATGGTGAAGAGAACATTTAAGATACTACAAATGAAATAATTCTTAAGTATACTGTTGATGATTTAACAGGGTATTGGACTACTGCCAAGACTAGAAGCTATATTCAATTAGTTTATGAACATATGTCTTAATGCATTTAGAAGAACCAGGGTGCAATTAAATTCATAAAAATGATTTAGCAGATGGAATCAAATTAATGTGTTCCCGTGTCTCATGTTCATATAATTGTGTTTATTTTACTTTTGCTTACAAAACCCCCTAAACCAGCTATAAATCAAAACCCAGATTTTGTTTGTTTGTTTGTTTTTCTGTCGAGATGCAAAGACGAGCATCAAAAGTTGTCATGAACTCAAGGAACTAATTTGTGTGATCTGCATTTCCTCAATGTACAGCGTCGAACATTTCTAGCTCGGAAAGCAACAAGTTAACTCTACTGTGATAGTTGTTTTCATATCATTTGAAATGTGCAAGAATGACTAATAAAGATAGGCACCTATTAAAATTTAGCACCGCTCCAGAAGGAGAAAGCCAATGTTGTTCCTAACCTAAAGTATCTGTGGCCTAAGTGTATAGTCCACTTCAGCTCACTGGTGACAGGAAAACTGATTAAAATAATTAGGGACAAACCTACAAACCCACTGTATACCAGGAAAGGAAAGCTGCAAAGAAAAACCCTGGCATGTGTCTAGTCTAATTCCGGAGCTCACGAGGAGAATGAAATGCAGAGAGCTGAAACTCCCTGACAGTTTACTCAGATTTCCCAAACCCTTTTGACAAGCTCTGCACGGAAGACTATTAGCACATGAGGTAAAGCCATGAAGTAGAACCTGGTTAAGAAAGAGACAAAGGAGAAGGAATGAGTCACGTCTTTTAGTGATTTGAAAGAAAGTGTTAATGTCCCACACTTCCACACTGGAAATGAAAAAGAGATGGAGTAGTAACAAGGTAAGCCACCAGAGTAGACAACCATTCTTAGAGCTTGAGTTTACTGAAATTTCAAATTGAACATAGCTGGAGAAAGGAAAACGAGGTTTTTTTGTCTTATTTTTCCCCATTGTCCTGTTGAGGGGAAGTGAGAGAGCAGCTGGGTAGGCACCCAGCCAAGCTCAACCCACCATAACTATTTTCCTGCGTATCATGATCATTCACCTTTATTTCTACTATCAGTTTGGTGTCATAGAATCATAGAACTGTCAGCGCTGGAAAGGGCCTTAAAGATCATCTGGTTCCAACCCCCCTGCCATGGGCAGGGACACCTCCCACGAGATCAGGTTGCTCAGAGCCCCATCCAGCTTGGCCTTAAAACTTCCAGGGATGGGGCTTCTACCACCTCTCTGGGCAAACTTGTTCCAGTGTCTCAGCACCCTCATGGGGAAGAACTTCTTCCTAATGTCTAATCTGAATCAACCCACCTCTAGGTTT
>JANIJG010016592.1:10265-37233 GCA_024611175.1 Megaceryle torquata | reverse complement strand
CCTTGGAACAGGCTGCCCAGGGAGGGGGTGGAATCACCATCCCTGGAGGGGTTCAAAAAACATCCAGATGTGGCACTTCAGGACATGGTTAAGTGGTCATAGTAATGTTGAGTAGATGGTTGGACCTGATGATCTTGAGGGCCTTTTCCAACCCTAATGATTCTGTGATTCTATAAATGTATTGTACCAGTTATAACCTGTTCCAGCTCATATGCCTAACAGCATCATTACTACTTTACAGGCAGAAGTAGGCAGAAATTTCTTGATGTGTTTCTGTTTGGTCATTGGAATAGGTGACTTGGGGGAACCTCCTCCTCTGTCAAGCAGGCTGCCTCTTCTGGTTCCACAATATACTGTACGTGGGTGCTCTGGCACTGCCGTTTCATCTTGCAGACTCTGTTGGCTTTGTACCTGTCTACCGTGGAACGCACAAACATCAGAGCCTCTTTAAACCTGCCAGCAGAGAGATTCACATGTGTCAGTATTGGCTGTTCTGCCTGGAAGGTAAGTCAGGAGGCAGGACAGGTTGTTAGGAACGTAGCTGGCAGAGCATGCTGGGCAGTGCTAAGGTGGCCGCTGTAGTCATCCTTGGTATCTGAAAGCAGACCAGCAGTAGGACACTGTTTAGAGCAGTGGTTAAGAAAACTCTAGTTAGACATTGCAGTATTAAAATTGGGGAACAAGGATCTCGTCCTATACTAGCAGTGACATAGTGGTTTTCTGTTGCTATTGTCATCTCTGTTGCTGGAAAAATACAGCAGCACCAGGCAGCTTAGGTATTCGGTCCATGGGCTCAAAAAGGGACTGAACACTGCCTCCTCCAGCTCTAGTGTGAGAGTCTTCTCTGCCTGGGGACGCATCATTTGGCAGAATCGCCAGGGACGTGCAGTGGAGAGGATAAGGCAGTCCAGTCCCCACCACTGCTGCCCAGTTACCTTTCCACTTCCTTTGGATTCTGTTGTTCTCATTTCTGAGACAGAGCAACTCCCGTTAGCAAAGGCAGTAATTCATTTAGCGTAGGAGTTACTTACAGTGCAGCTGCACTGCTTTGCTGATGCCATCTGCCATCCATGGGTACAAGCCAGCTTCCTGCAGCCACCATATTGCAAGAGAAACTTTCCTTAAGACACTCAAACATTCTTCCATAGGTTGTGCACGCCTCATAAAACCGAAGAGCAAAGTAAACTGGTGAGCTGTTGAGAATCACTTAGTTGAGATCTCTATCTTCAAACTGTGGTGCTAGGATTTGGAATAATTACATCTAATTGAGGTGGAATCATCAGAAGCAACCCTGCTGGCCAATTTTAATTTCCCTTCTTTTAGATTAGCTACCTAATTCAGCTTTGTAAGGTACAGCCAGCCGCGTCTGTCTGGGCATAGCTAGAAGAGTGAAATTACTGATTGCTATCTAAATATATCATCCTCTTAATTGCAGCAGGCCTTAATTCAAATTTGATGGGTGTATTTTTGCATTATTGCTTAATCAAACAGCTACTGAAACAAAATATTTTTGTGAATATATCTGTGTCCCAGATCTCCTCTCCTGGTGTTTGCTATATTGCCTGTGTCAAATAAGGGTTCCCAACTCTGCTAAATGGATGAGCGCTGCCAGGGCCCGATGTCCGAGGAACTGGCTGAGTGCAGCACAGGCAGAGCTCTGGTGGCAGTTGCCATTTCCTGGGCCAGGGGAAGCTGGTGAAGTGGAAGCACCTGCTGATTAGTTCAGCCACTCGGCTTACGCTGCCCTCTGTGCTCAGTAGTGAAAATCTTATTAGGACCAAAAGGCAGTGCCAGTCAGAATCGTACATTACATTGGTCACAGATTAAAGCTGGTGGTTGTTACGGGCTTATTTCATGGGAATGTAGAATGTGTTCCAGAGAGTAGAGCTCAAAAGATGTATTGAGCTACACGAGTCGAGGGAGGAGATTGGACGTAGTCTAATGTACGTAACGAGTACTTAGAACTTGGCTGGCCTAATAAATGGGAAAATATATTTTGCCCAAGTCTTTCAGAGAAAGCTGAGTACTTGTAATCAAACTGTAAGGTCTTGCTTCAATTGATTCTTTACCTAAACCAAATGATTTTTAGGAAGTTGTATCTCCTTTCCCACCTGTAGTCAGGGTGCTGCACTTTGGCTCACAGTTTGGCAATGCTTACTTGGCTCTTTGTCAGCCAGTGCTCGCTGAGCCGAGTTAAAATGAATATGAAAGTTTTGTCTGAAAAGAGCTGATTGATGAACTTTGCTTCCAGATACTGTTTATTTGAATGCACCTTAGCTTCTTAGCAATAAAATTTACCTTGGCCACTTTCCTCTTATTTTTTTAGTTAATCTGCTCCATCTGCAGAGGGCAGAAAGGACCGCGGTCCTGATTGACCAAAAATCTTGTCTGACATGGGAACTCCTTTGGGTTTCATTTATAGGATTGTATAATAGTCTTGAGACTTGTCTGAGAGCACTGTCAATTTACAGTGATGATTTAAATCATTAACAAATGGCAGCAATCTTCCATCTGCCATTTGTATTAGCCCAGAACCCACACACAACTTAGAGTTAGTTGAGTGGAATAACTTTCTCTTAATACTTTTGCAATAACAAACAACTGTTTGTCCCATTTCAGTCTCAGGTTTCTTTTTTTTTCCTTCCAGATGCAGCTCTTGCCTTTTTTGTGAGAAAAAAGGAAAAAAAAACCAAACCCACAAATAAGGTAGACGCTGAACATGTGAGCTGTGTTGATGGGACTGTCATCTTCAAAAGCAAATGCCTGTGGTGCAGGCATTTGAGGGTGAAGAAGGGGCCGAATGAAACTCTTGTTTCCAGTGGCCAGGCAGTTGCAGAGCCTTGCTGTCCCATTTGCCAGTAAGATTCAAATTCCTACAAAATTGATGTGGAATGGGGACTATTGAGGTCACTTGCTACCGAGTGATTCCAGGATGGCAATTCAGCCGTTACGGAACAGCTGTTGTGAATCTGAAAACAGCTTGAGGGTGTCAGACCATTAGTTTCCAGAGACTGTTTTTGAGTTCCTTAGTTCAGCGAGCTAGATAATACTCAGAAAATACCTATTTCTGATGAACTCTTTCTTGGCCATTACAAGCCAACCTACTCCTCCTGTCATTCTGCACCGTTCCCAGAACTGATCAGGCACTCCATCCCCGTGATGCGATTACAGCGGTGCGGGATTAAGGGAAGAAGCGTAGCTGAATCCCTAGCAGAAGGTCAGCCATAACACACAGCACCGTGGGATAACTGGGAGATGAGCTCAGCTGACTTTGAAGTTGTTGTTCAGATGCCTTTACCCTGGTGATCATCTCAAAGATGACTAATCTCTGATGGTCACGCAGTAACAGTCTTAAATATGAAGAGCAGTCCGGTTTACTCAAGTACAGCTTGATGTCATTGTGGATAGACTGGGTTGATTTCAGCAAGCATAAATGGGTAGAAGCACTCGGAGAGATAATTTGGAGTTACATGTAACCAGAGTGGAGATAATTAAGGTGTGGCTGTATTTATGCACATAAAGTTTTTAAAAAGCAGTGTATTATTTAGTCTAGCGTGGTCTGGTGGTCTCTATTTGAGTAGCATCAACTGAACTGGAATTGCTGTGCTGGCTAACTTCTATACTAGACTTGTGTGAGAAATAGGAGGGAGAAAAAAACTACTTAACACAAAAACTTGCTTAGTTGCATGAGCTCAAGGAATGAAGTACTGCTTTTTGTGCAAAAAAATACTGTGGTATGTCAGCGTGTTGGCACTGGTAGTCAATATGGTACTTGGAATGTACATCCCAGAAAATAAGCTAAGGTGTGGTATTTCAGACTAGGAACCTATCTCAGATGGTTAAAAAAGGGCACGAACCGATACTACGTAGTTAGAATTTTGGACTCTAATGAGAAGTGAATAAAAAAATGACTGGGCTTTTCTGTAGGCATCTATTGAGCAAGTAAGTTTGTAAATAGTTGTAAAAAGCGTTGACTAGAAAAACAGGACGCTGGAGTGGTAAGAGCTGCAGTGTCCACCTTATGCAGGAATGCGTGTAGCTACAGCACAAAGGTAAGAAGGAGTTTTCAGTTCAGGGGGGTTTATATTGATGGTGGATTTGGAAGGCTGCTTTGTAAAGTGACCACCAAACCGCGTGAGTTCTTGGATAATCTTGTGAAATCTCTGAAGACTTAAAAGCCCATTTCCGCTGTGTCTGACTGCTTTCCAAGCAAGCAGAAATACCATTTTGTAATTAACCTTGCTGGAAGCAGGAGGCTTAAAGTTACTGGTGGAATTAATTCTGTAATATTTGGATTAGTGCTCCTGAGAAAGAAAATAGTAACTAGACAAAGTAGCCCAAATGTATCTCCTGTGAAAACTTTCTTTTCCAAAATGAAAGCTCCAAGTAGCTTCTGACTGGTTTGGGATTTTTTTTTTTTGTCCTTTGTTGGTATTGGGTTTTTTTCCATCCCTTACAGAGACCTCCATGTCTTCTACTGCCTTTGGTTGAAGTATAGCACTAGCAATTTGGGTGGCTGGCATTTTGCTAAGGCTAAGAATGTTGGGACATCGAGTAATTTAAGTAGAAGCAATTAATGATGTAAAGAAGTAACATGGTTACATAAGAGTGCAGGGAGCAAAGCATCCACAGTGTGAGCAAGTTGGGACGAGGCACAGAGAGGGCACAGAGAGGCACAGAGCTGGTCATTGCTCGTGACCCCCCCCACAGCTGTGTACTGACTGGTGCCAGCACCTTGTCTCTTCTCCACCAAATATACAGGAATTCTGGAATATGAAATGTGCTCTTGGTTCTAGGATAGCTGCACCAAGCTATTACACAGGAAGAGGATATTTTTGTTTTTCCTTGGATCTTAGCTATTGTATTTAACTGTAATTTAGGGGACAGATCAGGATGGTGTCTGACATCCCATAAATGCACGTGAGTTGAGTCGGAGAACGTGTTTCTTGGGGAACTGAATCAATTGCACGATAGATAACAAGATCTCTGATGTTTGGGAAATGACTTAGCACTCCTCTTTGTGATTTATCAATGGGTTTTAACCTACAAATGACACATTCCTGCTTTTTTAACAAGCATGCTCTTTGGGATGTGTTTGAGAAATGCTGAGAAAAAGGTAATTTGAAATTATCATAACGTAGATCATTAATTCACCTGTTTTAAAGTTCATATTGAAATGAATAAAAAGTCAGAGTTCTTAAGAACATACTCCTGTTTTGATGAGAGTAGGTACTCTTAGTTATTCTTGTTTTGGATGGCATAGAAGTGTATTGCTGTTTAATAGGAAATGCAAAACTGTTGGAATATTTATGCCACGACTCAAATTCCCGGTGTTTTCAATGAATGAAACCTGGGCAAATTTCCTGAACAACTTCAAGAGGGACATTAAGCCTTGTTGAAAGAAATTATGTTTGTAAATGTTGAAGTTGTAAAATGCCCTAGGAGTCGATGTTTGCAATTTGTGTTGTTTTCTTTCAAGTAAAAAATTGCCATTGGAATACAGCAATTGCACATTTTTAATTATAGAATTAGTCCCGTATTTTAGCTAATACTGCAAATACTTTCTAATGGGCTTAGCGCATATCATTCAGTCTCCTCGGGCAGAATTAAATGGTGCTAAGGACTTACAGCAAGGTGTAAAAATCTCTGAGATGAGGCTTTGGTGTTTGTGCATCCCAGGCACTTAAAGCTCATCATAAGAGTTAAACACTTGATGCTGTATCTGGGTATTGTTAATGACATTGCAAGACTGAAGCCGTAATCTGTCAGTGTAGTGAGTTTCACACCATGAGAGCTTTATCTTGATGTGAGTTTTCAGAAAAGAATTAATTTGAGGCTTATAACTCTGTTAATTTTGAGTCTTTAAGGTCTAGGAAAAGCTTGAAGAGATTATATGCTACTGTGGAGAGTGGGTTTTCCGTGTCGTATTTTCCTGCATTCCCTCCTGTTCCGCTCGTTTAACCCTAGTGCCCTCAGTGGTTTAGAGAGGTTTAGTTGTCGGGTGCATGCATCTTCAAGGCATCATAAACTACTGCTGTAGTAAGAAAATATGTGGTTCTATACATGTTTGTTGTCAGAGTAGTCACAGTTTTGATGTGACCTGTGAAGTGTCGATTCCTCTTGGTTCTGCCGCATCGGTTCCAGAAGAAGGAAATGCAATGTGAGATGCTGCAGTATGAATTCAATTGCCAGGAGTACTGTTTTAGAGTTTTCTTCTTCTATTTTGTTTTCTTTTTCTGAAACAAAGTTATCTCAAGCTGTGTGTTTTGTGCTGATTTTCATTCCTGGTGGATCTCATTATCAGCCATCAAACCAGCCTTCGATGTGTCTGATGATTCCGAGAATAAATAAAATTGTATTTTGCCTCTCCTCTCCCTCCCCCCAACATTGAGGCTTTCATTCTGAAGGCAACTTATAAATTCCAGAGTAGCTGGAATGAAAATTCATTCACCACTTGCCATCGTCAGGCAAGTATTCACCCATCTCCAGGAGAATGGGGCTCCATCGTGCATGACAGTTACTTGGGAAGAAAAATGGCATCACTCCAAATATATCCCCTTCCCTCCTTCTCCCCCCAGCTTTATATGCTGAGCATGATGTCATATGGTCTGGACTATCCCTTCAGTGCATTGGGATCAGCTGTCCCAGCTGTGTCCCCTCCCAGCGTCTTGTGCACCCCCAGCCTACTCGCTGGTGGAGTTGGGTGAGGAGCAGAGGCCTTGGCTCTGTGTAAGCCCTGCTCAGCAGTAACCAACCATCCCTGTGCTACCAGCACCGCTTCCAGCACAAACCCGAAACACAGCCCTTCGTGGCTACTCAGAAGACACCCCAGCCCAAACCAGCACAAGTTGTAAAGGTCGTTTTCAATTCTTATTAGATGCGTTTATGTAGAAGGAATAATCCTGTCTTGAAATAGAATTATTAAAAAAAATGACTGTTAATAATGCAAATTCGTCATGGTTTTAAAATGAAGAATCTTGAAGTGTCAGTGTCTCTAATGAAAAGAGCAGACTGTGTAGAGCACTTAGTTTGCAAAGAATTCATCATCGGAATTCAGTATTGCTCTTGAGTACGGTTATCTGGGATGGAAATGTGTGGAAACAGGAAAATACAGATACAACACATTTTTATGGAGAAGTCAGACAATTTAAGAAAACTGGATATCTTGTAATTAATTGGGTTTTTTTCAAAACCATTCATTAAAATTCGTTAAGTACTTAACCAAACAAAACCTTAATTGAAAGTGTCAGAAGTGATCCATGGCCGCATTACAATTTTCTTGTTCATGCATCATTTCCTTTGCCATTTCCTTGGAAAACAACTACTACTTATCAGACCTATTCCGTTTGGACACAAGATGTTCACCCTAGTTTCTTTGATTTTTTTTTTTTAAGGAGTAGAAATCTTACAAGCTTGGATTGGAAAAGGTAGGAGTGTAGTGATTTTCTTTTTCTGAATCAAAATCAGTGTTGGGAACAGGTGGCCACAGGATGGTTTTGTGGATGCAGAGGCTTTATTCCATACGAGCATAGAATTCCTTTTATGCATGAATCTGATTGATTAGTAAAACATTTTCTGCTAAAGGTGAGAGGTATTTAACTTCTCTAACAATGGCTTTGTTAAATCCAGGTGAATGTAGTAAAATGCATGATATAGAAATCCTTAGCTGGCATAGGTAAACACAGCAATGTAATCAACCAGTATTGTTTCTCATTAATTTTAACCAGAGTATCCTGCTATTCTCACCCAGACTTTTGTGTACAACATCAACATTTCTCAAGAGAAATGTTAATGATACATGGTTTTGATGAGTATGCTACTCACTTGGTGAATTTATGAAGCAAGAGTCAGTTCTAAACCTCACTTTGAATAAATATATATAAAACCTTTATACTGTACTATATTGTAAGTTGTTTCCTGCTTACTTAGAGTAAGTTCTCAGCAGGGTCTTTGTGTAGTCTTACAGAATTAGGGGGAATGATTCTGCTCTATGCCAGCTGAGACTCGAGACGCGTAGCAGTGTGTACCAGCTGGACAGTTCAAAAAGAGGTTGTTTTTTTATTGAGGAATCCCAGCTTCTGAGAATGCTGATGGAAGGTGACCTTGTGCCCCACCGTGCTTGCGGAGAAATGGTACATTGAAATAGAAGAAGCTGTTAAATAATCCTGTTTATTGAATACATTCTTGAGACTTTCCAGACCTCAATGCCTTCCTCTGAATTATATCTTATAAATGTTTTGAAGCCTGTGTGGCAACACCAGGACAAACATGGGTTTAGTAATTTCTAATGGAATAAAAGCTTTTGTAAGGCAAGTTTGTCCTGTGCTCGCCTGAGCTACTTTGCTCTGTAATGGTTAAAGTTACGGCTGGAAAGTTATTTCTTTGAGATGTCGGCAGGCAAGACAACCCCTCGCAACCTAGGAGAGGAAATGTACCTTTTGTATCTTCACCCTGCTGTGGTTATCAAAATGTTTTCAAAGACTCATTCAGACACAAGAATATTTTAAGGGGAAATTGCCAGTCTTGGCCCCAACAGTGTTCCTCAGGGCAATGCAGGATTCTTCCATCTTTGGAAGTTGGCAGTTCTATCAATTTCCATCTTCTTTTACAGCTGCTTTATATTTTGAAGAAGAAAATTCATGATCATCTTTCACAGAAAAAATACTTTATGATTGTCTGGGCAGGGTGAAATAAAGAATGAGTTTTGACTATTATAATAAGCATGGGAAAAAAAAATACTATGTTGTTTTGCTGGGAAGTGTTGAAATTGAAGGGTTGAACCTGAATGAAACAGGCACGAATTCCAGTGGTTCCAGGTGTCTGTCCTCACAAATTAATATAATTATTGTACTCTCAAGATGTAGTTTCATGAAAGTACTGTACAGGCTTAGTGCAAGAAATCTAGGTTTGGTTGATAAATGCCATCCGTGCCTTTCCTCCTCAGCAGCCCTGCACTGTCTGCACCAATGGCCCTGCACCAAGAGCCTTCCTCAGCTCTGAGCTTTTCTGAGAAGTGAATGCTGACTAGAGTCAACACTAGGGCCAGGGCTCTTTGCGTGTTGTTACTCTCAGAACAAATGTCATCTGAACTAAAAATAAATCCCAGCTGGAACATGGGATCCAAGGAATCCAAGAGAAAAATTAATATGGAAAAGCATTGCGTAGTTAGATCTGTTTCAGATGGAGGTTGCTGAGTGCAGAAAAAAAAAAGAAAAGAGAAAGCTTGGATCAGTAATTCCACATTCTGGCATGAAGATGCATGTAGTAAAGTCCCTGGGTTATAAACAGTTGGGCATGTGGAGCTCCATGAAGAAACTGGTAGTCATCTCTCTGCCCTGGAGCAGAGAATCTTTTATGTATATTTATGTACAAACCAAGCTTAAACTGGGAATTGAAGCACATTGCAGGCCTAGAAACTGGGTTTTTATTACTGTTTTTAATGGCACTTAATGTAAAGCTATTTATCCAAATCAAATAGCACGCTTGTTTGTGTGACTGCTCCCCTTGCAGCTTTTTGCCTGCGTGTATTTCTTTGGCCGTGGGGCAAGGAAAGGTCTGCTGACATACCACCTCTGAGAGGTTCACCGAACAATGGCCATGGGATTTCCCTGAGGAAATGTATTTCTGAAAGTCCTTCAGTGGGCCGCTATTCAGGAGGAGGTGAGAGTTCCTTTTGAAAGCAAGAGTTGTTTTACATTTGCATCCTTAAAAGGTTGTTACTAAACTTGTTTTTAGAACCGCAGAATGTCGTACGCAGAAAGGCATAAAAGCAAGTCGCTGTTGGCTTGCATTTTTGAATGCAAGCGTACCCAAGTGACATATAAATTCAGTAAGATGTACTTTGCTTGGAAATCTATCTTATTTATGCTGTCGGTTCCACTTCTTATGAGGTGATGAGCTGTGCTGAGTGCTTCTCCCCGCCGCCTCCTGTGAAAGCATTAATCTGCGGGAACTTGAAGACATCTTCTTGCGACTCCCAGAGCTGACTGTGTGCTGTGTCACATGGTAGGAGTCACTGCAGGCAGCTCACACAGATTAATGTAATCTGTGTTGATCTGAAACACCACTGCAGATTAGCTCCTCGCTGGCTGATTACAGCTGACCTCTTTTTCTGCCATGCCCTTACATTTTACTTTACAAAGAACGTAAGGCACAACCAAGTGTCGGATTAATTACCCTCCTTAATACCTATTGTGCTTTTGACCTTTTGACACAACCTCACTAAGGAGGTACGGCATGGAGATTCAAAGGAATGTCTTGTGCAAAACTGGAAGGAGATCATGTGGCACTCTGCTTATTTTGCTTCGTTACTAAGGCCCTCACTAGTATGAATGGTTGATACCTTCCCTCTCACTAACGTGCAGCGTAACAGAGCTACAGCCCAGTTATAACTCACTGCTGTAAAAACCCACGCTTACGGTTCTCCTATTTAAGATAAAATGAAAACATATGCATTTTTATTTAGCCTGTACAGACTAGATTGTTTTTCTGAATGAAGTCTCTGTAAATATCTACAACTGATGTGCTATATGCATTTAGTTTGTGCATGACCAGCATTGCATGAGAAATAAAGGGGCTCGAGTTTCTCTGGCCAGACCTTTTCCTGATGAAAATACGGTTCTGAGACTTCAGCCACAGTTTTTGCATAGCTGACTCTTGGTGTCAAAAAATGCTGATTACCAAGTAGAAGCAGCTCAAGCTTCTATGCCAAGTGTTCTTCTTAATTTTAAAAAATTCCTAATCACATGTATTCCACGTGGTAAGAATTTGCTGGATGGATTTTAGTTGATAAATTATGCTGCATAGTTACTTGCTTCTGTAATTGTCAGTGATTTATATAATGTATTTGTTGTGTAAGGAGCACTGTACTGTATAATGCATACTACATGGTATAATGTAGGCATTATATCATGAGTAGAAAGTTAATCATAGAAAGGTTTTTCTAGTCTGTTGCCTCTGTCTCTGGCAGCAGTCAATATACATGGAGGAAAGACGAAATGTGTGAAGTGGTGGTTTCCCTGGAATATTCTTCCAGCTTTCAGCAGTGAGTACGTTGGGGAATTGCCGAGGTGGATACCATACACAGTGAAAACAACCGCTCGAGGAACCTGAGTATCTGTTCTGCTTGTGAATTCATGCATACTGGCTGTCTAAAAGAGCCGGCGATAACGAGCTCTACGATACAGGTTACGCTCCTCTAGTACCGACACAGTCAAGTGGGCGCTAAAGTAGCAATAAATAGGTAAAGCAGAGACATCTGATGCTTTAGAGATTGACCACACAGGGCAATGTTACTGTATCATACTTTCTATCTGTACTTTATCACATGGAACATTTCAGTCAGCATTGTGAGGAATCTTAAGCTCACGCCTGTTAATTTCCTCAGAATTACAGAGGAAAAGGAGGGGAAGTTTGAAATACAAAAAAACTTTCATGTAGACCAAGTGTCATACTGCACCAGGTACTAGTAAGTGTATCTGGATGTGATGTGCCTGCTGGCTATTACAGAACCTTATGGTCTTTCTCAAATGGAGTTAGATGGGGGGCAGAAATACAGTTGTGTGAAAGGGAATAAATATCACCTAGAAGAGAAAAAAGTATGGATTTCCCCCTGAAGTTCAATGACTAAGTATTGCAAGTTAAGATTTTGTTCCGCTTATAAGATTCGTACACCATCTTTGAGTTGGAAAGACCTGTAAGGATTGCTGAGTCCAGCTCCCTGCTCCTCGCAGGACTATGTAAAACTGTATCCCATGACTAAGAGCATCATCCAAGATGCTGCTTGAATTCTGACAGCTTTGGTGCCGTGACCACTTCCCTGGGGAGCCTGTTGGAGTCACCTCGACATTTTGGGAGAAGAAGAGAGAAAAAAGATGCAATATGAGAAAGTAAGAAACACTAATGAAAGAAATACTTGGTTTTGCAGAGAAGTAAAAGGTATGTAGAATAGATAGTAACAGGAAAATACCTGTCTCCAGAAATAGCTACTAAATCACAGACCCAGTTTTGAAACTCTGTTCCCCTCTCCTTATTCTGTAGGTACTTTAAGCCAAATCCATACAAATGTATCTGTACTGTTCATACTGACTGAAAGAAAAATAGATTTTATTTCTTTGGTCTGGAAGATTTTAAAAAGTGCTTTCTATTCCAGTTTCCTGAGGTTACAGATCCTTTTGAAACAGTAAAATATCAGAACAACCGAATGCAGATGATTCACTTGAAGATTTGCTACAAGTTTCTTCCTATTTTCCCCCATCTTGCTAGCTAGGATTTAAGGTGTACCTAGTTCCTGTGATGTGACACAGTCTGTATAAATTTCTGCAATGAGAGTGAAGTTCCATTACTTCTTTCCCCGCTGCTGGTCTCTAGAAGATTAATTTTGGTTCTGTCTGGAGATACTCTATCAGACTGTGGACTACGGCTTTGGTATCCAGCCCCATGCAATTGAATTTTGCTTTGGTAAAACTGTGTATCAGTGAGAGGGAACCTCTTGTGATCATGATTATGGCTCCAAGATTGAAATATTGCCCTGCAGTTAAGAAGAAGGCACTCACTGTGACTCTGAATACTGACAACATGGTCTAGATTAATTTCTCTGACCATTTCTTTGATCATAGAACTGTGAAGCTGCTGGAAGGAAAAGTATGTGCATTCATAAAGTGGAAGAAGAGCTGTTGTATTAAGCAGTCAGTAAAGGCAGCGGTAGAGCTGTCTGAGTGGTAACGCATTTCTCCAGACTGACATGAAGCCAGCATTGAATGGAGTCTTGTATTTTAGAGTACTGGTTCTCAGCTGGACTGCAAGCTGCAACTCAGAGGCCTGAGGAGCCTAGCTTTGCAGGGCGTGACTGGGATAATCAGTTCATTCTGCCTTGAAGTGTCAGCAGGATGTTAGCTGGTGATTCAGAGCATCCAAAGACATTATGTAACTTCAGTCATTGCTCCATGTGCTGGGTTTTTATTTTCAGGGAGCCTAAGCATTCAGAGAACACGATCTTGAAGGGCTCTTCCAACCAGAGCTATGATTCTTATTGGCAGGTGCTGGCCTGCCACCCAGTAGTAAAGTGAAAATTTGCAAATTGCTTTTCCCTTTCTGTTGTTCTGTGAGAGTTCTGATTTAATTTGAGCCAGAGGATGTAGCATCAGTGCTCTCTCAGTAACTCAGGAGCATATGACAACCAAGTCTCGAGAATCGTATCCATTTTGCATATCTCCTTTTATTTATTTCTTTAGCAGTTGGTTGCTTTTATGAAGAGCAGATGTGCTTGTTAATAAAAGGGATCATTTTCTTTGAGCTCCGTTACCTTGAAAAATCCGTAAAATAGGTCAGTTGGATCTTTCAAATACTACACATGAAAGTATTCAGCATTCCTGCTTCTCCTGGATAATAGAAAAGATGCTGTTGTTACACAGATGTCCTAACTGGATTTCTGCTACTCGTTTGAACCTTCTAGCAGTGTATCTAATGCTTTGGAAAGAACATCATCTTTTCCAAATTAAGACATTGTACCAAGTGTGATCTGGTGGGATCAGATTTTGTGTGATGTCCTAAAATTTACACAAATTCTGCTTTAGGTCCCCGGTAATGTTGGGATTAGAAGACAAGCAGGCTCTGAACCAGAGTTTCACAAAACTGCTGTGACTTGCCTTTTGTACCTATCTCATAAAGTTAGATAGTTCCCTCTCGTCAAGCAGCTATAACTTAATTTCTTTATATTAATTTTGATTCTTATCCAGAGAGTTTTATCTCTTCATTACATACTCTAGCTGTAATTTAGCTTTTAAGGCATTGCTGATTAAGAGGAGATTTATTTCCCTGAGTACATTATTTTAAAATGGTTGTAAAGGCATCTGCTAGCACATCTCCCCCTTAATATTCTTTACTGTATGAGTAGATCTATGCACAAGTCAATTTTGTCATTACCAGAAGCTTTCAGGGGACTGCAGAAATTTTCATTTAATGACTTTCAAGAGTCTGCTATTTATCGTTAGAAAGGGACTTGGAAATAAGGTTGATTTATCAGGTAGTAACCAACCAGTAGTCATGGTGATCATGTGGGATGCGATTTTTCTATCTCCAATCTTTCTTTTTTTATTCTTTCATTTCAGGCTTTAAACATCTTTTGGGAACTGACAAAAATTTAGCTCTAGAGCTCAGAAATCATTCTTCAGGGAGCATTATGTCCATTATGTCTGAATATAGTTCAACAAGAGTTTTAGCTCTTTTGGGTGACTCATTATTGTCTTACCAGAAATATTTTGTTGACCTTTTTTGGTTTGGGTTTTTTGGGTCTTGTTGTTGTTGTGTATGAAACAGTCTGTATTTCATTTTCATGTTTTGGATAGAATCAAATTAATCAAAGACTTGGCATTTAGAAAAGGAAAACAAGTAGCAACATATATGTAGCCTGAAGGTTTGTTTCATCTATGTAGCCCTTGGAGAAGAAAAGTTAATTCAAACTGTAGAGTCTGTAACAATTTATAAAAATAAAAGAATAGAGGAATTCTGCATTTCCATCCAGAGTCTGCCTTGGAAAAGTGCGTGTACAGTATGAAATTCAGCACTTGACTGTGATCCTGTAGAGAGCATCAAACGAGTCAAAATGAGATCTGAACTGCCTAGGTATGTTCTGCAATGCTAGACTTTTACAAGGAAACTTTTTGATTACTTAGATATACCCGGTATCATTCTCTTGATAAAATGTCAGATTTTAGCATTAAGAAATGTACTTGAATAATAGTAAGATGAATCAGGAAAGTAAGTAGTATTATCCATGCATCAGTAAGCATCTGTTTGTGCATTTCATCTCCATTATTAGCACTCTTCAAAGCAAACATCTAGCACAATACCTTTGTTATGTGTACTGAAAAAAAAATTTCCGTGTGAGATTCCTGTAATTAAAAATTATTTTGTCTTGCTGAAAGATACTTCTGAAGATTATTTCTTCTATAAGGTAAAATGAAAGGTAATTAAAATGAATACTTCACTTTATTAATAGTAGGCCATCATACTAGCTTAGTATCTTCCCTTTTGTTTTACAGTCAATTCTGTCTTTGACCAAAGTGCTGTTTTTTATCCTATCTTGTGCTGTGTGTTCGCAGGTGTGCAATGGTAGATGACTTTGAGTGAATCACACAAGGACCACTTTGTTTTTCCAGTGTATCTATTCCAGAATAAAAGCAAACTGTGTAGAAACCTAGAGAAAAATCTGAAGGCGTTGAGTACACACATCAGTCTGAATAACAAAAGTGCAAGGTGAAATGTATTGTCTGCAGACCAGGTGTCCCTAGTGGAATACTCTTAGAGCTGCTATCAAAAATGTATTATTAAAGGCTTAAGTATCCTTTAATGTTGCAGTCTGCATCTTGGGCCAGGAGCTTACATGCTGGCATTCTTTGGCTTGGAATGCTATGCAATGGCCCTGCTATGTTACTACAGCCATTTGAATTTCTGAAGTGGGTCTAAAAGGCCAGCAGACTAGTATTTGAATCAGTCGTGGCCACTGGTGACAATACCTCGCATCCCATTACACAAGTGCAAACAACTGTTTAAACCAGAAAGCTGCAGAGAATCAGGCACAAAGCTAAAACAGGGTGTCATATCTTTGTTTGACTTGTCGAGATATTGTATGGGCCGCTAATAGAATATCTCCTAAATGACCATCCATCCTTCTGTTTTAATCAAGAACAAGTTATGTTAGTTATAAAATAATTAGTTATTTGCACTGATTTTTTTTTTTTTGGACCAATAGGTTTGCTATCTATTGCACTGGAAAGTAGGGGTACAGAGCTAAGTAGATACCTGGTTTATACTCCGTTGCATGCTCAGATGGTTGTTACAGGTAGTATAGGATAATTAACTTATTAGTACAGGACAGAATTACTACAAATAGAGCATGGCCCCATGAATTTCCGGTCATTTTTATTGTAAAGTGTTTTTTCTGGGTGGAAATTTGAGAAGGGTTTATTTAGCGAATACGCTGGTGATTGCGACATGACGACTTGTTTATTTACAGTAGCGTTTCTTTTACACAGTTGTGTAAATGATCATAATCCCATTTCTTACATATCTGACGCATCGTCTCTAAGTGTTGCTAAATGCAGTGATAATATAGTTGTGTTTGTAAGGAGGTTATGAAGTTGGGTAGAATTAAATGAAAGAATGCATTTGCAGAAGCAGCAGCACAAAGAGGGTGAAACAACCATTGAATTGTCCTCTGGGCCTGTTGGGGCAAATAGGATTTTAAATGTCAATAGTAGCGAGTGATTGCACTGGAAGAAGGTGAGACAGGTAGGATGCCTCTTGAACACCTTCCTGCAGTGATTGCTCCGTGGGCTAGGGTTAGGTTATGAGCCCTCTCCTGGGGGATGTTTTGAAATGACTTCAGCTCTCTATGAAGGACAGCTTGTCCTGCTGCACCCTAAATAAGAAAGAACTAGGCAGAAAAATCAGCGTATTCTTGTCAAATGTCTCGAACTGCACAGGTAGGTACTGACAAAAACAAGATGGGGTCTGGCAGAACAAAAAGACTGCAGTAGTCTTGGCCTCGGCACGGGATGTCCCCAGCGTTTGTCCTGAGCTAAGAGGGATAGCTAACGAGGGTGGGCGAGAGCAGAGACAGCGGGGAACTGCCGCGCCGGGAGCGGGGAAGCACGAGGCGGTTGTGGAGGCGTAAAGTTGGGAACCTTCCTATGGAGGAAGTCTGGCATGGGCAAATGAGCAAATAGTCAACGTGACAACGTACCAGTAGGCAAAACTGCTCTGTGAATGTCACCCTCTTGTTGCAGAAGATGAAATGCAGAGTCTCTCAGGGGCAGAAAGGGACTACTGCACATCTCAGTAAGGGGATATTAATGCTGTGCGCTGTATTATAAGCTAAAAATGGTTTCTGAAGGGAGTCTGGTTAAATTTATATATATAATACATCATATATAATATACATAATTTTATGTATTATATATAAAAAATTCCTTCATAATTAAATTTAATTTCTTTACAGTTCCTTTGGTGTTAAAGTGCGTGCTGTATGCCAGATGAAACATTGTGACTAATAGGTATGGCATTATCCAATCTAAGCACTTTTAAATCAAATAATCACAAGATGGACCAAAAGAGGTAGGATTTTAAAATCCTGAGCTTCCATGATGCGTTTCAGTTTGGGAGCTCGCTCTGTTACGCATTTTAGGACTTGCAGATTGACTCTGCACTGAGCGTGCTAGAAATTTTCTTAGGGAAAGATGGAATTTTAATGAATTTAAGTGTTCATGGCTAAAAGAAACATATGAAGGAATAGAAAGGTCAGAACAGAACAAGAATGTTTTTTCTACATGCCGTACATTGCATGCATGTGAAGTACTGCATATGCTTCATTTCTGACTTGGAATGGAAGCTAACCCCAAGGAAAACATTGGCTGTCACATTTCACTCTTCACTCACTGTCATCCTCTGTGTGAAGGGGTCACGTGACCTGTAGTCTTAGCAGGAATTGGGCTGCTTCTGGTGATGGAGCAGTGCCAGCTTCCAACAGCTGAGAATCTAGAAGAGCGGTTTTCCAATTCATAACTGACAGAGAAGAAAAAAGGTTGAAACTTCTTCAAAATGAGCTATTGGTTCAGAATCAGAACATCTGTTGAAGTCCTTGTTCTAAAGAAGTTTCTGTATTGTTTAATCAAAGTGAGTGAAGAGTGAGAATCCCTTCTCCTGTATCATTCACTAATGACTGGGCACCGTTGACTATGCAAGCTATCAACAGACTTCTGTTACTCCTAATCACTCAGCATCACACATGTCTTAGAGGAGGACACGGAGTCAGCTTCCTCAGATTACACACTTGGCCTTTTCTCTAAAGTACAATTCTGTTTCTTGTTGGAGCTTTCTCTTTGTCATTGCTCTGGGCCTGGAGATCCCAGGCCTGACACTGTGAACTTCTGCTCTCTGTGGTTTTCCACCTCTATTCCAAATCCTAAAGCCATGTAGGAAGCAATCCTTGAGCCACAGTCCTCACTCAGCCTCCAGTGAGCTTGTGTTCTGTTCCAGTGAGGCCGTCCTGCTTTGTGCTCCGTGAGGTACAGTAGACAGCTTCCATCACCACTGTGGCTGCTGACCTTTTTTACGCCAAGGCTCTCAGTTGAGATGGGATGGTTTGACAACCCTCTGAAGGGGCCAGATGCTCTATTTCAGTCACCTTAGTTTCTTTGGCTTCTCTGAAAATCCACCGTGGAACAAAGTAACTGGAAGTAACTGATTTTTTTTGACATGTTGAAGAAAATGATAAAACATTGATGAGAATTGCCTCTGTGGCTTAATTCTGTTGATAGTTATCAATAACTTAATTAGATGTTGAATAAAAAAGTCTTCCGGAATCATTTGTGTGCTCCCCATTTAAGTGAATCAACCAAATTCTCCTTTTTGTTGTATCTCAGTGAACTCAAAGTGCTTAGCACTGAGTCCTGCTGCTAACCCCTCCGTAGTGCTCTTTCTTGAGGGACTTCTGCTGCCAGCTGAAAATCATCTGACTGTTTCCCTTAGGGTAAAAGGATTCCGAGCTGGAGTGTAGAAGTCCTCTCAGAACCCTTCTAGCCATGATGCTTTGGTGCTCTGCCTGCTCTGCCTCACGGGGCTGCTTCAGTGCAGTAGTTTGTACCTGAGCAGTTACATCACTGCATTTTGAGAGACAGCCATCAGTCAGCTGCGTCCCTGCCCCTTCCCCAGCACGTTTCACAATCGACTTTCACCAGAAGACCTGTCGCTCTTCTTCCCTCGGTTCGCAGTGACTGTTGTTGAGGAAGTTGCAAACTGTAGCTGAACGGGATGGCACACGATTCGGTTTTGCGTGCTGTGAAATTTTGTGAAAGCTCTTGGGACAGTTTGTATTTCTTTCTTTTCCACCCTTTCCTCTTGATTCGCCTTGCCAGTGGGGAAGGAGTGTATGCGAGTGGCTTGCGTGATAATTAAGTCCCAACTCCTGGTCCCTGGAAATCCTCAAGCATCAAAGGAGAAGTCCGAGTTTAACTGCAAGGCAGAGCTCCACAGAAGGAATGCAGGTTTATTATTAAATGTCAATACCAATGTAATAAAGATGGTACACAGTAAATGGTGAGCACTTTTCTGAGGTAGAATAATTTTCAGGAAGATGTCAACCTGTCAGGAATTGTGAATTGTTACTAAAAATCCCAAAAGACAGGTACGGTGGAGAAGCACCTTACGAGCTGCTCAGCTTTGAGGCATTTCTGCAAGCTCACTCCTGTGTCCATTACTGTGGATTTCTTGGTTTGGGAAGGGCTGGATCTTAAATATATCCTGTTTCAGAGCTGTTTCTTTTCTGGATCAGAGAGGCAGAGGTGAAGCCCAGCTGGAGTAGAATACAAGGCTATCTATATTGTGCGGTCTTCATTGAGCAAAGCTGCCTTGTTTGAAGTCTGCTGAGGTTTGCATTACTGCCGTGATAGGGTCTGAAAAGAACACAGCAGAAAATTCTGTGTGTACTCCTGGGAATGGGAAATGACTTTGTTCTTGAAGGTTTGCTTTAGACACTGAAAAGTTTTTAAAAATATGTATATAATAACTAGGAAGGTATTTTAAGGAGTGAGGGTGGGGAGTACACATCTGTGCTGTGAACAGGATTGGAATCCCACTCCAGTCTATCAGACACCACCGTGCTGTCTCCTGGCTGGGTAGAGATTTCCAGTGGCCTCGGGCCCAGCTCAGCACTGGCTGAGGTGGGGGAATTTGGGACAGAATGGAGCTGGCAGATGCCGTGACTGGGTCATAGTCAATATTAGAGAAATCCATTTGTAGGAAGGCTTGCTGAGATGAGATTGTCCATTACCATCTGGGGCTGTCAAGAAGCAGAGCCAGACTTGCTGTTCCTGGCAGGCAAAGAATCTGATTGAGGTTATTCTTCAGTGTGTGAAATCAAAAAAAAAGAGACTGTATAATTTATAACCTCTTCTACTCACAACTCGCTTTCCGTTTTGTAAACTCTCTGGGTTGATGGTAATCTTTCTTGAGGTTTTTTTTGTTATTCCATTTGATCATCTGAAAACTGCAGATGACAATGCTTTAAACAAACCTAGCATTTACCAGGAAGTGTATAAATATGCAATTCAGCTCAGCTGAAAATTTGATTTCCAAGTATGGAGGGAACTCCTGGATTTCTTTCTTTTTTTTTTTTTTTTTTTAAAGGTGCTAAATTTTGATTTGACAGCCTTGCAGAGGCCAGCAGATTGAGAAGAGAGCTGTTAGGTAGGTGCAGCTGCATTATGCTCGAGGCTTTTTCATTTCAGTTGCTGTATCTCATTTAGTTTTTCAGCATTTCTTCTCTCTTTCTGATCCCAGGTTAGTTTTTCAACATAAATATCAGGAGCAATAAAAGCTAAATTTGAAAAAATTCCTTTTCTGGACCATATTAAAGACATTATTTATTCCAAGGGTTTAAATTTACTGTTTTATCAATGCCAATACCTTATGCTAATTATTAGTTCAGCAGCAACGGTAGGCTGCATTGTTGGAAGACTTTGTCTACTGCTCGAGGCTGAAGACATTTCTCTGTTTTGATGACTTACAATATGTGAATCACACGCCAAACAAATCTGTAGTTTTAGAAAATACGTGTTGTACAGAAGAGCTCTTTTCATTACCTGGGCACCGAATAGATGATATTTCACCACGGAGGAACAACAAGCTAAGTATTAGAGAAATACAGAGCTTTCCACTGAAAAGGAAAAAGAAAGCAATATTTAATGTCCTGGAGTGATAAGGTTAATAGCTGTAAAGATGCAAACGTTTTCCTGAAGCTGAAACTGGGCTGGAAACTGAAGCAACCTGCTGCTATTGCTTGGACTGGAAAATCAGCGTATTTGTCTGTTTTGCTATGGGGAGTACTGGATGAGGCTGTGTGTTGCCAGCTCCCAGTGGGTGTCATTAGGAGCACAAGTACAGCAGAGCTGTATAGGGGTAGCTAGCCTGTGTGTCTGATGAAGAGAAACTAAGAATGTCTGTGCTGATACTTGAGACTCTAAGTGAGCGTTGGAATCTGTTATTCCTCGGAGCATTTGCCCAAATGCATTCCCAGGAAAGTCGCTGACCACTGGGGATTTAATAATGCTACAGCTAATGAGTGAATTCAGCTTGGTGTGTGGAAGTGGAAAAGTTTTGGGAGGGTATTACACTTGTATGTACTACTGCGGATGGAATTATGAGTTGAAAGGATCAAAACTGAATTCAGCCCAGCAAATTTGACTTAGACAAGTTGCACTCGTGCCAGTTAGCGTTTCCTGGAAACAGGGTTGCTTGTTAAACGTTTGTGTCAAGACCTGATGCTGCTGTGGTCACTGCTGTTGCTCCCTAGCTAGCAAAACATTTCAGAATCACTCTGGGTATTTGATTGACCTTCAAGATGCTTTGGAAGAGTTAATAGGTTTCTGTCTGCCTCAGCTGCTTCCTCCACCCACCTGCCAAATTGATGTGTGTTTGTGGCACAGCTTCACAAGCCAGGTGTATAATGTGGAAGATAACTTCATTCTGCTGTCGCTTCTTCTCAGGTTGTCAGACTTTTTTAGTTGGCCAGTACCTTCTTGAAAGCTACTTGTTACAGGTTTTGTTTCCTAGCAAGAGTGATGGCTATGCAACAATTTAACCAGATAATAAACCACGAGTAATTTCCCATCTGCTTAATCAGTAGAAGTAATAAATTCAGGAACTCTTTGCAAGGAAGCACGATCGACAGGTGGCCTTAGAAAAGGCATCCTAGTCCTCTCAACACTACTCTTTGTAGTACTGGGTCTTGTTCGGCGTGTTTTGTGAGAGTTGGCAGAGTATTTTAACAAGCTGCACTGAGTTTTCAGAATGGTACCTTGACAGTTCTGTCCATATGTGAAGATGAGATGTTCTGGCAAGTTGGACAGAACTGGTATCTCATCGCACCTGTCCTTGACCACATGGTACAGTGAAAATTAAGGCACTTTTTTATTCATAGAAGGAGGAATCTGCACAAGAGCTGAAAAAAGCCCTGAGCTGTTTTCTGTGGTGGTTTTTTTCAGGGGATGCAGCAGCTGCAGAAGACAGAGCCTAAAGGGAAGGAGCAGCCAGTGTGTCTCTCTCCCTTAATTTACACCGAGTCTGGGCTTCGTGCTGATCTGAAATGGTTTCTTTAACCTGGAGTAGTCTGAGGTTGTACTGGAAGCAAAGGATTTATCATCTTCCCAGGTTGTTTTTGTGCCACGGGAGCTTTCCTCCAACCCTTTCCAGATACATTATAGACACTATGTTTTTGAATGGTGTACGAAGCAAGTACAGGTGCCAAAATAAGGTCCTGATCTCCGCGGAGGAGAACAGGCGGCATTCCAAAGGAGAACCAAAGAAGGGTATCCGCAAACGGAGGAGTAGCTGGGACAATGGTGGCTCTGTAGTGCATGGAGAAGAGTAGGCATCCTAGTAACATATTCAGAGCTGGGGAGAAAAAGGCAGAGATTTTCACTGAGATGTCTGAAGGACAATAAAAGCAGCTTTTCTGCTTTGGAGAGGGAAACAGATTTGTTTCAAATTCTACAGAAAGTACCAACATAACTTGTTTAGTAGAGCTTCACTTGCTTATTGCCATGCTGAACCTTGAAAATGGTATGAAATATTTCCCCAGGATCTATCAACTTTCCAGATCTAGTGCCCATCAAGTAGAGTTTTCAAGTCAGAATTGGGCTTGAGTAATATAAGCGAATAGTAAATACTCTTTGGAAAAACTCTTGTCACAAAAATATGGTAAAGGCATATTGAGAATGTCACAGAGCTTTAGAGAGCTTTCCATTGTACAGAGACACTTAAAAAGAAGCAAAGCATAATTGCAACTGCAGAGTATGTGCTAATTAGTAAGCTGATGCGTCAGCACCCTCGCCAAGTTGCTCAGTATGGGAGACCATAGTTTCACGAGTTACTTTATGGGCTTTTAAAAAGGCATAAATAGCATCATCAAGCTCACGGAAAATGCTTTCAGGATATTTTTTTTTTTTTTATGGATCCCTTTTATTTTTTCAAGGTGCAGAATAGATAATTGCTGGATAGCTACTAAAATAATCTCTTCCTTTGTATTCTGGGGAATACTCTGTGCGCCGGATAGTCTGACCTTGCGGATAAAACCTCCAGGTTTTGCATGTTTTGCATCTCTCATAGCCATTGACATAAAAATCACCATCACTAGTGTGTCACTAGAGAGCATTCTTGACTTAAAAGCTCTTTCTCCTGAGTTGCCAGTTGGTTTTACTGGCTAGACTGCCCTCGTTAAGTAATGAGCTTGATAGTGCTGGTGGCTGTTAGGAATGCAAATGGCTTTCCTAACTTGAAGATGGAATTCTCAAACCTAATATAAATTCTCATTCAATAGTTTCTCATTGGCTTTTCATGAAGGCTTCCATTTATTGAGAGAACCATCTAATATTTAATTTCACAGAAAGAGTAATGATCTTTCTAAAAGTTTTTGAATTTTCATCCAAATAATTAATCCCATCTATGCATAAGTGAAACACTTGCATGAATATATCTGCTTCAGTGAATTTTAACTGATTATAAAAACATTTTCCTAGTAGGGAAGTTCCCATTATACCTACCCTTTACTATTCCAAACTACATGTTTTAAATGTAGGTTAAAAAACTTTCTTAAATCTTAGGATATCCTAATGGATTATGATATACCTGATCAGTAAAACATAAACTGGTGTTTAAATTGGTATATAATAGACCTCCAATATATATAGCTTTAAGAATGGAGAATTTTGTTCAGCAGTAAACCCCAATATTTTCTTGGGGTTGTCATCCAAGTTATTTTTCCCCTGTGTCTTTGGGTGTGGTAGTTTTGCTTACAATAAGCTTTCTGATACTTTTCTACCTCATGTCCCTTTATTTCACACAGTCAGAAGTAGCTGTATTTCAGCACCGATGGACATAGCAGGAGAATAACATTCAGCAAGGCTGTAGGTCATGACAGCCTGTAGGATGTAGTGAAGTCACCCTGATTGTCACATGTTTCTGCATATCAAAGGTTCGGACACCTGTAGAATTAGGTGTTGCATTCTTGCACAGTCCCTTTCAGGAAGGTAAATGTGGGTTTGGTCAGTCACTGGAACAGGCTCCCCAGGGAGGTGGTCAGGACTCCAAGCCTGTCAGAGTTCAAGGAGCATCTGGATGATCATCTGCATGAGCATCTTAGTCGTGTGGTTCAGTTCTAGGCAGTACTGTGAGGAGCAGGGAGTTGGACTCGATAATCCTTATGGGTCCCTTGCAACTTGAGATATTCTGTGATTCTGTGAGATAGTTTCTAAGAAAATATATATATATTCTAGGGTTGTGATGGGAGAACATATCCAAGTCAAATTTGTCTTAAATACTGAGTATAAAACAAGCTGTGAAAAGGGTAGGTTTGGGTATCAGAGAATGTTTCTCTGAATGGGACCTGGAGACCCACTATGCCCTGACACCCGGTTTTGGTTTTGCTGTTAAGATGAAGACTCTGATTCAGGTTGGTCTTTCTGGTAACAGAGAAATTGCAGGGTTTTGCAGGAGAGGTCATGGGACTCTGCTACAGAACCGTTAGCTTTCTTGATCTGAGGCGTTAAACTCATAGATACGACTTTGTGTAAATAGGAATTAATCTTTACTAATAATGCAGACTGGCCTTCCTGACCTGGGGAAGAATGCTGAGGTTGTCATGGAGTATCAACGACAATCACAATGACACTGTTTCCTTGTGAGACCTTCAGTCCTCTGGAGCTAGCTTTCTACAAAGCAGAAAGCATTTAAGCATCGGAGAAATCTTTCAGCTTCTTACAGTGACTTGTACGGAAGCCATTCGGAGGAAGAAGGGTGGAAAAAATGAGATGGGGAGGGGCCAGAAAATCCAGCTGGGTTGCCTGGCCTGGGGATCCGTATGTGTTTTTATGCTCAGTTAACTGCTTACACTCTTGACTTTGGGTACAAAGACTGGTTTTATTTTATAGGTACGGTACAATTTGGTCAGCACCTGAGACGCTACTGATTTAACATCCAAACACAGCTAATTCCCTTCCAGGGAGAGGCAGTCTTTGAAATATTTGAAAAGATGAATATTTAAAAGCCCCAACAACTTCACCTGTATGTCTGTTTTTAAATAATGCACATGAAGTCTAGTATAAAATATTATTAAAAGCTGCCCAGAAACCTTATCCCTGTGTAGGATGGTGGGAGACAGCCACCGGGAACATTTGGGATGTTGGATGACACAATGCAAGTTTTCTACCCTGCTGTTTTAGTGCTATTAATACTTCTTCCCCCACTGAGCAGCTGGAAGTGACTCAGATGGAAGGTGGGAAGAAGAAGACTGTAGCACGTGGATCCTAACAGGTTCTGAAGTAGGATCTCTACCAGCTATTTGAGATTCTGTGGCTGTAATATGATAATGAACTATTAAATTATGCAGTTAGAAATCACTGAAAGAGGAATGACATCAAATAGAATTATATGACAAATACAGCAGAATCTCATTTCTCATTCTCCTTTTCTTTTCTAATGGGCAAATATTAAATTTGAATTCTGTGTTTATAAATGGGAGAAGCTAGAGTAAATCCAAACTACTTAATTTTATTTGTCAAGTACAACTAGAAGACAAACAGCTGATCATGTTAAATGGTAAACCTTGGAAATCCAGATAAGCAGCAGGAAGACAAGGTTATCCATCAGTCAGTCACAAGAGAAACAAAGTTTTGGGTTATACCATATTTTCCACTACTATTTTCTTCTTGTCATTATGTCTTGCTACTTGGGAAGATAGATTGTGTCCTACTGTAAGCCTTGTACTCTGAATATCCTTTATGTAAAGCTGTTCATTTAACTGGTATTCGTGAAAGAATAATTCCTTTTTCTTAAACACTAAAACAATGTAGGAGTTACTGTTCCAACATCCCCTTATGTTTTATCTGCTCCATTAAGGACTGTGTGCCTCAAAGGTGTGCTTGTAAAATTAGTACTTGATTAAATTAAAAATTAGCAGGGGCCGACTTGGTCCCTGGTAGGAAGATCTGAGTAGTCATTGCTGACTGCAACTCAAGGAGGAGCAACACTGTGGCATGTAGAATGTCCTTTTACTGCAAGAGGAAACAGATTTATATTGACTTTTCTCCCTGAATAATTTACTACTTTCCATGCTCTGCTTTCCTGGTTAGTATATTGGAGGGAATGTAATGAGTGCACTTTCTCTTGCTCTTACCTGTCCTCTGCTTCTGGCAGTCCCTGCATTGGCAGAAAGCTGTTGTAAGAGATATAGTAAGAGATATCCAAATACTTAGGGTTAATCTGGGATTAATGTTATTAATAGGAAATGCAATTTTAAAGAATTCACCATCATGTTTTATAGAACATGGCATTTCTTCAGGGTTGGGAGCTGTGGAGCATTAACATGTGAGTGCTGCCAGAAGAAAATACCTTTGATAAGAAGCTCTGATAAGAGTCTCTTCAGTGTATTTAAATTTATTTATAATTATTAAGATTTTTCCCTTTGTCAATAAAGAAAAATAGTAAAAAAAAAAGTATCCTATATTAGCAAACTACAGCGTATATGGAAAATATATGTACTGGGCAGTGTGTTGAGAATAAGTGCCAATATTTCTGCTTAAAATAGATTTTATTAAAGTCAGTGGAAAAAGCTGTTCTTCTCAGTATGGTCTGATGGCTCCAGATATTGTCTCTCAGGAAATGAGAGATGTGAAACTCGGTTAACTAGTTGAAAAACTGGCATTTAAACACAAATACTGTGTTTTGGGATTATAACAGCAGAAAATGTGCAGGTATGCTTGACCCAAGCAGAAGTATGGGAACTGTGGAGTCTTTAGAAGTCTTAATGAAGTTCAACAAGGATTAAGTGTAGAGTCCTACACCTGGAGAGGAACAACACCATGGACCAGTACAGGTGAGGGTAGACCCGCTGGAAAGCAGCCCCATGGAGAGGGAC